>WNYA01000821.1:10616-95614 GCA_019512145.1 Engystomops pustulosus
ACGATTTCCTTTTTGTGGCGAGTTGTCCCGGGATTGTGTCGCCACAGGGGGATGGGCTCTCGGACAACCCGACGGCTTCGGACAACGCGCAGGATTTAACACTTAGAATTGTGTCGCAAGACACGCACTTACAAGCATCGGGAAGAAGGAGGTGAACTCCGGCGGACCTTGGCGCAGAAGCGACACATGCAGGAACTCGGGCGCACAAGCTTAGTAAATCACGGCAGACCCAAATCCTTGCCGGACAACGCACCGCGGGATCGCGACAGCACCGGGTAAGTAAATCTGCCCCATTGTTCACGTCTCCTGACATAATTGATTAGAATATTCCCGAGGGGGTACATGGGCTCAAACTACATTTAACACTTACGGCAAAAATAATATTATAAACAAATCTTAAAAAAAAAAAAACAAGCTGAAAAAAACTTATTGTAAATTTGTTTGGAAAAATCCCTGAACGGCGGAAAGGCGTCGATTCATTTTAAGACTCGTTCTGCTGATGACAAACGAGAAAGGATTTCATTCCTTCTAAATTTATACATCAAACGTAGGGACGCGATCGGAGCGGCTGGAAATTAAAAATGTAGCGCGATTCCTATCCAGACTCTAAAATTTCTTGCAACATTTATATATAGAAATGAAAATTGGAACAGAGACGGTGCCCAAAAAGAAGTTGTTGTTCCGTCTTATCGGCAAGACTGGAGTTGAATGGGGAATGTGGGGAGCCCTGGTTTTCAACAAAAACTTGACTATCCGACTCCTGGCGATGATATCCGCAGCCATCTTTGGGGCGTGAAAGAGTTAATAGAAAAATGACACGTCTTCAGCAAATTTCTTCGTGATTTACATTGTGAAATTGACTGAATTACCTGTCAAGTGTCTGATTTTCTGTATTAGACCCTATTGTCTTGCGAGAGCTTTGTACACCCCCCCCCCCCCATACTACAAAGAATCCAATAATTAGCTGGAGTAGCGGCGCAGGTACGCGCAGGAGATGAAAGGATAATTAGGTGTCTGAAAAATTTTATTTAAAAAGTGGAGAGAGGATGAGCACATAGCAACAAATGACTTGAGAGTCGATCAAAAATATCTTAATGGCGTGAATAGATCGGTTGCGATGGAAATTCGCGTCTCCATGGTAACTGTGGAATGACCAAGACAAGTGACCCAGACTTCATCATCTTATATTACACGGCCAACAACTTCTAATTTACTTCTAGAAGTCAAATACTTTGTCAGACCTGTAATCTGGACCCCGCAGGAGCTGATAGCCTGCATCTGCTCATTATACTAAAGATATTTTAGGACCAAAGACTAAAGACGAGCTTATTCTCAAAGATATTATTCTTCTAAGCTTTGACAATTCGCTTAAATATTCGGATTGGGTCGAATCTTTCTGCTTGGAAATGATGTTTCTACAATTGTCTTGAAAATCGGTATATAACTTCTTCTAGTTTGTTTAAAGAACATCTACCATCAAATAAACTTTGTTGCCCATCCTCTTTTCTAGGGGATAACCTTACTTGCCGGATGTCCGATTATTGACAGATTATTGTAAAAAACATTTTTATAAAAATATGGAAATGAGCCGGAAGCGCTCCGCTCTATATCACCCAAGCACCTCTCAGCTCCGCCGCCTCCCGTGCAGCCTGGTCCCGCACGACGATCGTAACATCTGCAAATCGGCCAGCAGGACCTGGTGACGGAACCAAGAGGCGCTCAAGTGATGTACACCGGAGCGCCCCTGGTGCAGTTGAATATTTTTATAATTTTTATTTTTATGATAATATGTCCATTTCTGGACACACAAAAAGCGTGGTCATCCCCTACGATCAGTAAATCTGATGGTAGATGTCTTTTAAAGGAAACCTACCGTCCAAATCCTTCCTGATAAACCTGTGACACTTACCTTTGGCGTAACTTGAAGCTGATGGCCCCAGTACAAAGTCTGTGCCAGGCCCCCGACTACAATGTATTGATTTTAGTACTAATCTTTTCATAATGACACCTAACGGGCCCCCTAAGCCTCTTGGGCCCGGTTGCGGCCGCACCCTCTGCCCCCACAAGTTACGCCCCTGACACTTACTCTTAGATCCAGGCACCGGGACTGTGGTATCTTCTTATATATGTTATCCATGACCTTCTTCCTTCTAAAATCCCACTGGGCAATCACAGCCAAGGCTAGTTGCTTGGGTTGTCAATGTGTCGGATTAGCTGTTCGGCCACCGATCTGTCAAACCTGAACCGGACAGCATGTCCGGTCATCTCTAGTTGTGGGGAGCACCAATTCTCTGGAAAATGGATTTATATTCCGATATTCCGGATTTATATTCCTGATATTCCTGATATTTTCTTTAGCCCCAAACAGGACAATTCGTTTTTCCACTGAATACTTTGATCACTGGGAAGTCCTGCGCTGGAGTATACATAATTGGAAGTCCCACATGACACAAGAGAGATATTTAGTGCATTGAGTGTCAAAAGTAACAGCAATTTTGCAGTGGCTGCAAACAAATTCCAACTACAATCCAACAATTTAAGAATAAAAAAGAGTTAATTTGGTAAAAGCGGTTACTGTTACCATTCTATTTTGAACACACACAATTTTTATTTATGAGAAGTCAAATATTTTATAAATTATATTAATGGAGACCACAGAAAGTAGAGGACAGATACAACAGCAGCCACAGCAACAGGACCATCAGAAGCCCCAGCACCACCACCAGCCACAGAACCAGTACCATCAGCAGTCACAGCCCCACCAGCAGCCACAGAACCAGCACCATCAGCAGCTGCCACACCAACCACCACAGGAACAGCCCCATCAGCAGCCCCAGCACCACCAGCAGCCACAGAACCAGTACCATCAGCAGTCATAGCACCACCAGCAGCCACAGAACCAGCACCATCAGCAGCTGCCAAACCAACCGCCACAGCAACAGCACCATCAACAAAAGCACCACCAGCAGCCACAGAACCTGTACCATCAGCATTCAAAGCACCAGCAGCCACAGAACCAGCACCATCAGCAGCTGCCAAACCAACCGCCACAGCAACAGCACCATCAACAAAAGCACCACCAGGAGCCACAGAACTTGTACCATCAGCACCAGCAGCCACAGAACCAGCACCATCAGCAGCCACACCACCAGCAGCCACAGTACCAACACCACCAGTACCAACACCACCAGTAGCCACAGCACCAACAGCAGCCACAGTACCAGCACCATCAGCAATCACTGCACCAACAGCCACAGCAACAGCAGCCACAGTACCAGCACCAGTAGCCACAGAATCCCTATAGTAATAAGAAGTAAACTTACAAAAACATAAAAAATACAAACAAACTGAAGACCTTAGGGAAACGTGGAAGGTATTTCTGGAAAGCCTATAACATCCACCACACAATACTTGTTTTGCTTCTCTGGTAGACTCCCTTTAAGACTAAAATATATCTTTTTTTATCTATGGATTTTCTTTTAAATATCAATTTAAATTTCTTAATGACTTAATTCTCCGAGCCGGATGACCTAATGCCGCTCTAAGTGGTTTGTCCTTTTTTTCTGCTTTTCAAGGGGAAACGGTTAATATCCTGTAAATTCTGCCTCACCCCTTGTGCGCGCGCCGAAGAAAAATGATAAAAAGATCTAATGTCGTCCTTTTTGCCGGAGAGCCGGGAGAATGTGAGCCGGGAAAGAAATGGCTCCAGTTATTTATAAAGTGACTTCCTGGAGATTGCTCTTACACCTAAACTTTCCAAGGCATCATAAATGAGCTGTCAGCTCACGTCCCCAAATGGGCAACAGCTAACATTATATTAAAGGTCAAATCTCATGTAAATGTTTTCTCTCCAGAATGACTTATGCCTCCTATTTGAGGTAAGTGCTGCAAAATAGAAAAATTGAGGCAATGTATCAAAACTTTAACTGCACAACGAGATCAGGAACACTGATATCCCGGCCAAATAAAACTCAATTGCTTCCGTATTTCACCCCAAGATTTGCAGTCGGGAGCCTGTGATGGATGGTTTTTCGCTTGTGCACATTCCAGGCGTTTGATTCAGTGCAGCTTTCTATGTAAATATGATGAAATATGAAATTTTAGGAAATCATTTCAGGCTTTATATATCGGATAGGGTCAAGGTGGGGAACCATTGCCTCTTCTTATTTCTTCAAACTTCCAAAGACTCGTAGACCTGATGTAGACCACAAACCCAAGAAGGTTAAGAGACGTTCCAGATAACAAAGTATTATAGATACATTTTGATATTAGTATGTAAGGTAGATCTCCTCCAGAAGGAAGAAGATAGATACCCCGTAAGTCAGTTTTGGGTATTGGCCAAATAAGGGATGATGTCTATAGATAGTCAAGTTTCTTTACAAGATAAATCAATCTAGAAATGCAGTAGACTAAAATTATGTAAATTTGTAAAAAAAAAAAAAATGAAAGGAAACTGTGTGTAGTTTCAGGAACCACCAATAGAGGGATTGTTATAAGTCAAGATAGAAAGGATTTTGAAAAAAATACACAAAATCTCTCTCCAGTGCCACCAATTGTAGCTAGCTGCCCTATGCCCTGCCCCATGCCCTGTCAGTTAAACTAACCTACACGAACTAAACATATCTTTGAAAAATCCCATTATACAGCAGTATAACTATCCCTATATCGTTCCTCTTCATGCCTGTAAAGTTGACTTACCCTGTTTGCATATTCTTTCAGCTCGGCCGCACCTCCAGGTTCCTGATTGACAAGGGACCTGCTTTCTCTTCAGCCAAACTAGGCTCTGCTAACTAATTCCTCTCTGAAGAATGGGAGACATGCTGGTTGTGTGATTCATTGGGAGGGGGAATGAGGAACTTTCTCTACTCGCTTATTCCCCCTCCCTTCTCTACATCAGGTTACACAGCCAGCATCTTGATCAGACCCGTGAGCTGGACAACATGAATATGCTGGATTCAGCTAAAAAAAAAGACAATGATTAGACTCACATGGGGTCAATTCTATAGATGGTGGGTCAACGTTACAAACAGATTGTGGAACTTTACAGGCATGGAGAGGAACAATATAAGGATAGTTATGATGATGTATAATAGCAGTTTGTAAATACATGTTTAGTTAGTGGGGGTTAGTTTAACTGAAATGTCTCTTTTTAAATGCAAGTAATTGGA
This sequence comes from Engystomops pustulosus, assembly GCA_019512145.1. NCBI lineage: Eukaryota > Metazoa > Chordata > Amphibia > Anura > Leptodactylidae > Engystomops > Engystomops pustulosus. The sequence continues at coordinate 15,785 of WNYA01000821.1, forward strand.
AACATTTAAAGGGTAGCTACCTTAAATTGATGGTAAAATAATAGGGAGGAGCCTAAAAAGATGGAACTCATATTTTTCTTTGGTGTGTTTGTTGAGTTCTTTAGACTGTTGTTTATACGCTCTAAAATCTCCAGGGAAAATTGAGTTCTGCTCTTTATGCAAATTAGCTTCTTGGTGCCAAGAGGCACAGTCAGAGGCTCCCGTTTCCTTTCCACATTCCCAAGCACCACTGCTTTTTGCAGTTATTGATATTCCCCATAGAATTTAAAAATGGGTGCACCCTCTTAGCACAGAGAAACTAATTTACATACATAATTTATTTATATAAAATTTTCTACAAATTGGAGTTGTTAACAATTTTGCAGCAGGATTAGAACCAGGTCAATTAGCAGCTTCCTCTTCCAGTTTCTAGAGAGATTGGCAGGCAAATACTGTGTTTCTAGAGAGATTGTCAGGTCCATCCTGGATTTCTATCAAGATTCACAGGCCCAACCTAAGATTCTGTTGAGATTGACAGGCCCAACCTAGGTTTCTAGGGAGATTGACAGACTCATCCTAAGTTTCTAGGGAGACTGACAGACCCAATCCTAGGATTCAAGGGAGATTTACAAAATCATTCTAAGTTACTAGAGATTTTGACATCCTCACCCTAAATTCATAACCATTGGGGGTCATTTACTAAGGGGCCAAATTTTCTTTTTCATTGGGTTTCCCGAAAATTACCGATTTGCGCTGAATTGCCCCGGGTGTTTGGCGCACGCGATCGGATTGTGGCACATCGGCGCGAGCATGCATGCAACGGAAATCGGGGGACGTGGCCATCGGAAAACCCGACGGATTTGTAAAAAACACGGTATTTTAAAAAAAAAATGTGTCGCTTGACGCGCGCTTACCTGCACCCATGATAGGATGGTGAACTCCGGGAGACTCCGGCAGACTTAAGCGCAGCAGCGACACCTGGTGGACATCGGGCGCAATACCTTAGTGAATCGCCGGAAGACCCAATCCTCGACGGAGAAGGTGCCGCTGGATCGCGACAGGACCGGGTAAGTAAATGTGCCACATTATGTTTGCTTGTTGTATGTGTAAAATAGTTCATAGCTTGCAATCAAGTATAACATTCATAATGCCTTGAAACCTGACCCAGTCCATGTTGTGGTTGAGGGTCTTCAAACTTCATCTAGGAGTTTGCCATTTGGGCTCTCACCTGCTGGTAAAAAATGTAATTGCCATCACCAATTGAAGGTGTTTCCATTGTGGGTGAGCGTTCAGGTTCAGGTATCTGTAGCCAAACCAAACTTTCAGGTTAGGGTTTGTCCCTAACATGGACCGCTTACCCCTAATGGTGACTCCTGCTCTAGACCTTGATCAACCCGGTTGTCCAGTTGTACCTAGGATAACGATGACTACGGAGTCTTATCAGACCACAATTCTAGTGGGGTTAATGGCTTCACTTATTGTCCATCTGATCATTCCGGATAGTTTCACTAATGCTAAAATAGTCTCATCCAAGACTTCTAGCCAAGAATATTTTTGAAGTTTGGCCAACTTTAGGTTACCTCGCTACAGTGACCATCAAGGTCTCTTTTATCGAAGCCGTTGTGCGGTTCATTCTGAACATGATTACAAAATATCTATGGGAGCAGATACAATTTCCCTGTAATGGCTGATGTTTCCACTTGACTGCTATAGACCTGGAGTGTTCAGCCTCTTTTCGGAAGCCGTCCCTGCGACGCTCAATGCATTTTCAGGATATTGATGAGTTTCAGTGGCATCTTCAAAGTGGGAACTTGCGGCTACAGTATGTTATGCACTGTTTAACAGCTCTGCTAACAATGCAGACTATTTGGTTTCTTCTCGGAGACCCGGAATGAACTATTTCTCACCATACTTTTCACAGTCTGTGGCAGATTGTACAGTCAAGTGTAATTTACAGTGTCTGGGCATGCAGCTAACCGTAAATTGTAAAAAACAGAAATGTTCCTCAATAGGACTCCTATGGGGAAAATGTACAAAAACAACATAGAGTCATTTGCTTTTATGTATTCCAAGTATATGTTTGTCATCAATGCGTTCACGCACCCTTGCGTAGGCTCACACCCCCACACTGCATGTACACAACTGACATGAGCAGAAAAGTTCGGAAAGTTTCGCTTTATTTTTCTTTTGTGTCTCTTTTATGTCAGTGATTTGTATGGAGGATACAGAATATAGAAAGAATTGTTCTCTAAAGGGAGTCTCAGCACATTTCTATCCATAAAACTGATTACAGCTCAGGGTAATGGGAGGAAACCGAATTTTTGGAACACAGGAGGTCAAATTGGCAAAAAAATAGTCGGTAAGGTTACAAGGGACCAATAGGGGGTCCTAATCCTAATCCAGTGTTTCAGTTCTCCTAGTAACTTGCCCTAAGGCCACAGGGTAGGGGCCAACCTGCTGATTTTTGGTAGGACCCCCATAGATTATGAGAACGGGTTTTGTTGTATCCCCGTTGCACCTCAAATGAACAGAGCCGCCGGCCGCGCATGCGCCTTTCTCTATTTATCTTTATGTTGATGATAGCCAAGGATCAAACTCGGATATCTCCATCAGATCTATAAACAATGAATGGAGCAGTTGCCCGCAGGCACGACCACTGTTTTGAGGTGCAACGGGGGTAGAACTGACCCGGTTCTCATGATCAATGGGGGTCCCACCACCAAGATCCTCGACAATAAGCAACGTATCCCCTATGAGCAGCGGTGCACAACTCCAGATACACTAAGAGTCTGACGCCTTTTAGTATGTTTGGTGCAGTGCATCGCAGTGGAGGGCAAATAAGACTGGCGCAAAATACACCCATAATAAATGTACCCCCCTGTGCGTATTGTGAGAGGTTTTCATCAGATAATACTATTAAAGTAAGTGAAATAATTGTGTATTGTGTGTTATTATGTAACAGTGTTATTACATTATTTATATGATTCATGTGTTAAAGGAAATCTACAATCTGGAACTTACTTACAAAAGTCGATTCAGTGGCAAAGTTCCCTGAGAAGCGACATTCAGAACTTGTTTTTAATATTCCAATGTGTGTCCTCCTATGTTTGTAAAATCATAGTTTTGTAATATGCAAATTAAGTGCAGGGGCTACTGTGGGTGTCCCATAGCCTCTGCGAGTTCCGAGGGCGGTTGCTAATACTCGTCTCCCAAAGCTGGGCAGAGATGCCTCCATGCCTATCCGTGATGTCTCCTTTGGGAGCTACTGTGCATGTGCTGACCCAAACTGCAGGTATTGGGGACACTGAGGACACAATCCTTGAAACTGACTGGGAGACACCAAAGACTCTTTGCGAATCGCATGAAGTTGCCGGTGATGTCAAGAAGACATCATGGATGGAAAGGGGGCGTCTCTGCAGAACTCTAAGAGGCTTGTAATAGCCAAAGTCTCGTAGCTCGCATGGGCTATGGGCCGTCCTCAGTAGCCCCTGCACTTAATTTGCATATTATAAAACTATGGTTTTAAAGACAAAGGAAAAAATACATTGGAATATAAAATACAAGTTCTGGACGACGCTGCTTAAGGGAATCTGCCACTTGGATCCACTTTCGAATTGGTAGATTTCCTTTAATTATATATTTATCTAATTATATTTTATCATTTATACATTTGATAATCATTTCTTGTGATTTTTTACTCATATTATATGCAATCAAGTAACTTTTTAATTTTATCATGAAATCTCCCATCCACTATGTTGGTGTCTTAGTCTCTGTGTAGACCACGGGTGATCCATATCTCTGGCAGAGCCTTAGTCCCTTCCCGGTTAGATGTAATTTGCCATGGCGGCAGACGCTGGTCATTGCTGTTACGTGTGACGTTGTTGATGCTGATTGCTCTTGGCCTCTTTTTAATCAGGTTTTTCCACTCTCTATCTTCACATTAAGATGTAATTTCCAGCCAACCAGTCGGTGATCAGTTCTGGTGTCACAATAGGAGAGGAAGGTGCGGTGCTTAATCACATGCTTCTTGTTAGCTCAGGGACACTCAATTTCACTATTGGTTCTTGGGGGGGGGGGGGGGGGGGGGTCAGAACTTATCAGACATCTTCTGTCTGGAAATCGTTCCAAACACTGGACCACATTTAGAAGGTCAAGGACCTCAGGTGACATCATCACAGATATTTTCAGGACCTTGGAGAAAGGCAGGTCTCGGTGGAAGGCAGGTTTCCTTTGATGGCTTTTTTTCTATAGCCTGATAGTTATTCAATGTTTTTTTGGACTTTGTAGGAAACTACGAGATAAAGTAGGTCAAGGCAGTGCGGACAGTATGTGCTGTACGTCCCGAAGCTTCAAAGTCATCCGAAACGCTCAAGTATTGCATAAAGGAACTGAGAATTCAGCTTGGACTGAAAAAAAGTTTAGTCGATTCAACTATTGTGTTGTGATGTTTGAGCTTTGAACTTGATAAGACTCAACCTTGGAGACATAGATGTCACCACAAAGATTGTGAATCAACAAAGCTTGAGCCTTCCATTCATGGGCTCTAGACAGTAATTGCATCTGTAGGACTTTTTGGACCAGTCGTAAGGTGAACGCTGACATCAATAGGTCTGTTTCTTACCTATAAATGTTTATCAAGCCTTCAAAATAGGTTAAGCTCAACCAATGGGGTTTGGTAGAACATTGAGCTAGTCATGGCTACTCCCTCCTGGACATGCATGCTTGGCTTGGAGTGTTATGTTGTGGACAGTGGAGTAAATCACTCCCAGACTTCTGGCAAATCATCTATCGCCAGCAAGGACAGAAATTATTTGTAGCCCTCAGTCCTTCTTTTCCTTTCCCACTACCATAGAGTAGAGTAAGAAGTCCTCCTGATAGTATAGATCAGTAATGGCAAACCTTTTAGATACAGAGTGCCCAAACTACAACCAAAACCCACTTTTATGTTGCAAAGTGCCAACATGACAATTTGAGCAGTAATCTATTGATCTCTGCTGTATCACAAGTTTCAATCGTATTGGTGTCCTTAGTACACCAATAAATATAAAGCAGGAGACATTTGGATTGCAGCTTCTGTCCTGGGTCCCCTAAAGAGGAAGAATCAGGGGGCCCAAAGCAGGAGCTCCAACGATAATCCATCTCTGTCCACATCTTCTCGCTCCTCCTGTAGTCTTGGCAGCCAAGTAGGTGTCACCTTAAAATAGCACTGAGTGTGGCGCGTCCCGGGCTGTCTTGGACTGCAGGAAGAAGTCTGGTGTCCTATCTGGTAAATTGTGTGCTGGGTGCCCACAGAAAGGGCTCAGAGTGCCACTTCTGGCACCCGTGCCATAGGTTTGCCACCACTAGTATAGAAGGTCTGGGGAAGATTTACTTACCTGGTCCATTCGCGATCCAGTGGCACGTTCTCTGCGGTGGATTCGGGTCTTCTGGTGATCCACTAAGGTAGTTCCTCCGACGTCTACCAGGTGTCACTGCTGCGCTGAAGAGCATCAGAACGCCCTGGAGTTCACGAGCCATCCTGGGTGAATGTAAGCGCGTGTCCCGCGACACTTTTTTTAAAAAATGCAGCGGTTTCTTTGAATCCGTCGGGTTATCATTCGGCCACGCCCCCGATTTCCGTTGCGTGCATGCCGGCGCCGATGCGACACAATCCGATCGCGTGCGCCAAAATCCCGGGGCAATACAGGGAAAATCGGTGCAAATCGGAAATATTCGGGTAACACGTCGGGAAAACGCGATTCGGGCCCTTAGTAAATGACCCCCATAATGTCACATAAAAGCTCAACAATAAAGACTTAATGACACCATGGAAATATATTTGCACCTTCTCCTCATTAGTATAATTTTACAAGTTGATTTTTTGAAGAAAGGAAGTAATATACAACAAATATTAGAAGATACCGCAGTCACGAGGCCTGAGTCTATCAGTAATGTCCCTGGTCTATCACGATGGATACTAATGGTAGGTTCCCTTAAAGATAAATGACCCCCATCGCGTCCTACCTGAAGGCTACATTTAACGCTGCAGGTTTCCTTTATCACTTTTTCACAAGCAAAGGCTTTCATTCAATGGCAGCAAGCAGAGATCTTGCAAATGGAAATAAGAATTTTGCAAAATGTTGCTTGTTCGGAAATAGTAAATTCCAGACATGACCATAAATTTCTTACAAATTCTGGTGGCAAATTGACAAAATATGATAATGATGCACTTAGCCTTCTCGTTCCCAGGTATTTCCACACAGGACTAATTAAGGGGGTGGATGAGATTTCGGGAGCCGGGCTCACAATGACCTTGAGGATCATCATTAAGTCGAAGACTTGTTAAAAAGAACTTGTTGTGGTTCCTGCAGGATGGATTGGGGGGCCGGGGGTTTCCTTTCATGAATCTCTGCGGCTCGGAGCCCCCGATACTTGTCTCCAGCCTCACATGAGCACATTTATTATAGCAGCCAATTAACTCTGCATTAATTATAGCAATATCATAAGAACTGAATTCTAATAGACAGCTTATGCTCGTGTCAAAACGTCCCAAGGGAAGAGGCTGCAGCGAGAGGTAAAAAAGCAGAAGAGCTCGTTCCTATTGTGAATATATAGCGACTTAATAGTATGGTAATAATAAGCGGCCCCAGAGGAGCCTGGGAATGATACTCCGTAGCATCTACGGGCTTCCATAGCTGCGTTATACGCTTTCACCTTCCGCTTTATCGCTGAAGGGTAATAGACTATTACATCCTCCTATAATGCTGACACACGGGGAGCAAGAAGGAGGTAAAAAGTAACAAAATAAATAATAAAAAAGTAATAATAATAATAATAATAATAATGACAATATTATACTACTAATATAATAATACTAATAATATAATAATCATAATAATAATAATAATAATAAGATATTTGTTTTTACTTTCATTAATTTTTCTTTATTCTTTTTAGCTATGTTTTGGTCCATGCCATAGGGTATATTACTCATAGGCTGGCGTTAAGTACATTTGCTCTAGCTCCCCGGCAATTGCCGGATCTATCAGGAGGCTCCGGGTAAATCCCGGAGGGCAGTGTAGAGTATTTCTGCGCCGTTGGGGCAATTCTACACAACTTCTGACCTGAACGGGTGCAGGTTATAGGCAGTAAGCAGGTGTGGGGCAGGAATGCCCCCCAATGTCCCACTACATGGCTCCTCCCACTCCATGCCCAACTGGTGTAAAGGGTTGTCACCCTGTGCCATGAATTGCGCCTAAATCACAGCTTGTACCCCTGTTTTCAGGCATTCAAGCAGTGAAACATTTTTATTCCATGGACTTCTATTGCCTTCCATGATCCACAAAAGTGAAACAAAGTTTCAAAATAGTTTTTCCACGGAAAATAAAGAGCCAGCCATAAACAATGGCTCAGTAAGACATCCATAAAAATCTGGGAAGAAACGGTCAGATTTCTCAGAAGCTGAGAGTATTTTGATGGAGTTGATCTCGGGTTGGCCATACATATCAGGCTGAGCACGCATGCCTCTGGAATCCGATTCGAAGAAGTGAAATCCATTGATTTTGGTGGGTTTAGTTGACTGTATTGAGTATGGGACCTCCTGACTCTCCCCAACTCTCCTCCTATGTCTACACGAGCAGATCCCATGAAAGAGTTTATAGATAAGCGCAGAGAATCAAGATGGCCATGGATATGTGACCAAGGAGAAACATAGCTGCCAATTTTAATGGAACCAGTCAACTTTCCAATATTTATTAGATGTTTTTCCAATATTGCTTCAGTTCTTGGGACATAACCCATAACTACTGGTGTCTTGTAGTGGCATGATTACGTCATTCCTTGACAAACACGTGTACATGTAAAGGGGTTGCTCATGTCTTTACATAAGTTGCCCATGTGCCTTTACTGCCTTTACTGCCTTGTAGATAATCCCTGAATGCTTATTAAGCGATTCAGCAGCCCTGATACTTACTTTTGTCCTATTGTGCAGACTCTCTGTGCTTCTTTATTTACATGTGTGAACTCTGCTGAATAGGAGGAGCTCTAACAGGAGAGTTATGACTCATCCTGCTCCCTCCTCCTCCCCTCTCCCTTACTCTATCAGTAAGAACAGACAGTGAAAGAGAAGAAGCTCTGTATATATTGCATTGGGCAGCAGAACAGGTAAATACACATACATATATATATATATATATATATATATATATATACTGAGACATGTCTAATGGAAGAGATTTATTTAAAAGTGGCCAACCCCTTTAACAGCGTATTCTTCGGATAGGTCATAAATACATACCATCGCTAGGACTTGCATCTAATTCAAGGACCGTAAACCCCTTGTTATAGCTGGATTAAATGAAGAATATACCGTGCATGAGTCTATATAATCACTCTGGGATCCTTAACAGAGCACCTCCGTGCTGTAGCTTCACCGGCTGTTACAATCCCCCTCCACCCTGCTTCCCCAGCACTTCCCACACAGGGATAGGTGCTTCTGAACAGTGTTACAATGTTACCTTTGAAGCTACAGCATGGAGAGACTTTGGACTCTGGTAACACCCCTCGGAGACTTTCAGACTCATTTGCATAATTATCAAAGTTGATTTTAGATGGAAGGAGGCCATGGATAACAAATATAGGAAGATCCCTACAGTCCCGGTGCCGAGATCTATGAGTAAGGTCCCTGGTTTATCAGGATGGATTTTGATGGAGATTTCTTTAAAAACTCATGTGTTTGGGGATATTGAGAGGAATAGCATCCATAGTCATTCTGCTCCCAGCACATGATCAGCCTATATTTCCAATATACAGAACAATAAAGAGACAGAATAAAAGATCCATCCTCTTACCAATGGTCTCCATGTAGAAATTAAGCATTTATTCCCCATTACTATAAAAAAACTAAAAGAAAAATAAAGAAAAACACAAAAATAGGTCCTGAAAAGTCCTGAAATTCAAAGATATTCAAACTGCTCCATTATATAAAAATAAAGCAAAAATGTTCTAAAAGACGCCGTCAGATGCCAGTAACGTTCTCCTCACCCCATACGTGAAATATCAGGTTACAAAGTAACACTGACAACTATTTGGGTGTGAAATATTTGAGGCTGGAGTTTAGCTCTGCCAAAACAAGGACATTAGTCTGCTGGGAGTCAGCGGGAAGAGCGCGGCATTTCTGTGCCTGCCATTCAATGTGACATAACATTGGAAATAATGCGCAAAAGCCAAAATCGCTGTCTCCCCGCTCCCAGCCCAAGAAGAATCTGACAGTCGCTCAAATACAAGGAAAAAAAAAATAAAAAGGAAATTCTTCAAAGCTGAAGTATAAATCTCGGTGGGATTAGTGGATGTGAAGCTTGGAAAATCTGCGGAAATGTTCCAATGTTTATTTGGCATGAAGGAACGCTCGGTGAATGTTGTATTTTATTAAAAAAAACGGATCCTTAAGTTTGACGTTCCGGGTTCTTATTTTAGATACTTTGAAATTATTTCATGCATTTTATATCACTGGAACGATGACATAAATTTTACCTTTTTTGATGTAGTTGTGAAAGTTATAGCTGAGCCAATGGTGGGGAAACATCTAGTGGTGGCAGCGGGTCCACGCCTAAGGGTTGTCTCTAAAGGTTTCATCCAGGGAAGCATTAAAGAAAATCTACCATTTGTGTTTATGCATTGTGAAGCAAACATACCTTGAGAATGCTGTAGCTACACTGATGCAGAAACATATCTTGTTTAATCCCTGATCCGAGTGGTTTTTCTCAAAAAACAATTATAAAATTCAGGACTTTGAGAAAGCTGGGTGTCTACATAAGCACCTTACACGGAGCTTCCTGAACTGCCTAGACAGGACTAATCAATCTGAGCTGGATGACTCATACACAGCAGCTGCGGGATGGTGCAGCAATTGATTACTTCTGCCTGTCAGGGACAACACAGTGATGATGTATTGTCCGGTTATACTGGGCAGGACAAGGCTGGAGCAGTGTATAATTAGGGTAAGAGGAGAAGCGCCGGGGCAGCCACAGGAGTGACAGAGCCTCATTATCATAATTATATAATTGGTTTTTTTCAGCAAAACCACTTGTATCAGGGATTAAATAAGATATGTTTCTGCATCAGAGTGGTTCATAATGCATGAAAGCAAATGGCTCCTTTAAAATAAGCTCCTCATTACAAGACACTTACTAAACTTAGTATCACAGATTAGCGGTTTCTCCATGGTAGTTTGTGGCGATGTGATGCAGAAAGTAGCTCAGGACCACTTGCTACAGTGTGACATCATGTCTGTATCATGTCGCTGTTTACCCCTCTCACTGTCACATTGCTGTGTTGTAATTGCCAGTCCCTTGTAGTCAATCCCAGATGGGAGGATGGAATATCCATGAGGACTGTTCTCTACTTTGTACGGGGCTGGTAATGGGCTTTCCGTGCCATCTCTAACCCATCCTCTTGCAATCATGTTCCTCGACCTGGATGGGAAGGGGCTACAGGCAGTGATGTTTGGGGGGTCCAAGGCGGAAAGAGAGAATGAGAGACAGCCATGTGGTGAGCGGTTCCTCTTACTCCTGGAAGTTTGGTTAAGGCAATAGCAGCCTACCATAACTTGGTAAACCAGGCTGCACAAACAGGGCACCTGTGTTCATTCTTACTAGCGGCAAGGGGCAGTTGCTTTTCTGTTTTTTCAAGTAACCCCCTTAAGGAACCTACATGACCTTATAAATTGATAATTTTGTGTCCCAGAAATCTCTCCATTAAAAAGTATCACAGGGAGACTTTTGATGGATCAAGGGTGGGGAAGACTTGTCATGTTTTGGCTCTTTCAGGGCAGTCCCCAATCTCTCCCTGGGATATGAGGTGCCCACCTTAGATCATAATCCTGAGGACCCTCCCACTTTCTATGCATTTTCACATAATATATATCATAAATGAGATCTAGCAATGAGTGGACCTGAATCACAATGATTGGGTTCATGCCGAACATTGCCGGTACAGGTCCCCAATCCCAGAAGTGCAGCCAAAAGTTTGGGTTGAGCATTTAGCTCACCCAAACTAAGCAAACCCCCAACCTGAACTCATCCGCTCATCACTACTAATAATGCATAATATTTGCAGGTCATCCAATAGGAGCCAAGTGATTGAAAACCACTTGGGGTTAACTTGTATCCATGTTGATATGATGCAACATCTAAATACCAAATGCCCAATACAAACCCACTCCTCCAGCTCTTGCGTGTTGGTGCAGCTGTACCCGCTTCAGCAGAACTCAATAACCAAGCCAATACCTAACTGGGTAGATTTGGTTTGTAATCCTATGGGAGCTATAACGGAAATCAAATTGGTTCTCACCCAACTCTTTCCCCGAAAAAACCTTTGACAACTGTAATTAAAGGAACTCTCTAGTTAAAGCTGATTCATGGAACAATACATGGTGCAGGTCCTGATGGCCATTGCTAGAACCTAGATTCCTGCTCCTCCTGCAGTCATCTGCAGTCCCTTACATCCAAATTATTCTGGCCCTGAACTAAACGGAACTTGGCACAGATCAAATGAAGCTTTCTATGTCCCACACTGCGTTGCGAATGCGTGTGAGTGCTCGGAGGACGGTCACATGAGAGATACGGTACACCGCAGCATGTGGTGCTCACAGTCCTCCTGGGGTTTATCTTTAATATTGAAATATTGCTAACAACCTCCAAGAACTTCATATGTGAGCGGCGCCTGCCTTTGGGTGCCCTTTTCCATCTGTTGGTGAGACATGTGTGACCATGCTTTGCAAAGGTAATGGTGTGAGGACATTACAGCTGTTCAGCTACAGACATCCAGGAAAAAATGTGCACTCCGCTAATGATGCTGAAGATGGTAAATCTCAGCCTCGGCTGCCTCTATACGGACAGCGCCGCCATGGTTAATGCATTATAATTTGTGGCCCAAAAATGAAGATTAACTTAAATGTTCCTAGGGCAGAAGGTGCTTAATCATGACTCAATAGGCTACAGAATGTGCTCCGTGCCTCAAGGTCCTCGGGAGAAGGTTATCTTCTTAAATACTGGGAATATTATTGGTTTGAAAGTTCGGAAGTCACATGACGACACAAATTAGCTTGTTTATGGTTACCACAAGAAGGGCGTAAGGATCTGGTGACAGAATGGTCCTAAATATTGATGAGCGGAGCCGTTCCGATTCGGGTTCGCTGAGTTGAACGTTGAGTAAAGGTTTGGGTACGTGAACACCTTCCAACAGTCGGTGCCGCCAGCAACGCCATCGGCAAAATTTAAAGGCCAGCAGTGGGTCCACTCATGACGAGATAACACCAGGGATTGATGCTGGCATTGAAAACGGGTGTAAACCCTTTAAATGCCTCCCACAAAGCCGCCAGTCAGTGTTTAAGTTCCTAATTTTGTATGTAAGGAGCACTAACAGGGAACATACTGTAGTGGTGAGATCGAGCTATAATGGTGGAGTATCAGCCACGGACAACCAAGTACAAAATTTTAAAATAATTAAAAAAAAAAGAAAATTTGAAATGCGGAATGTTATCGGGGAGCAGCGATCCCTGGGAAAATGGAGGCACACACACGCCAATGCCATTAAAAGGGGGAACACAGGCGATTGATGTCGGAACCGATTGTCGGTGTTACCAACGGGGTTGAACCTGAACGCCGAATCGAAGATTATGGTTGAAGTCCAGATTCGGGGACCTTAATCCACAATATTCAGCATGCACCCGGACATTGCGCTTCAGGTCTGCTTATCCCTAGCCCTAAACCGACACTGGTCAAGGCGGAATCCTTCCTTCACTGGTTTCTTCTTAGTTCTATGGACTCCATTGTTTCCAAAGACGTTTTACTTAGATACTTTTGTAACTTTGTAAGCCCATCCGGCTGTGTGGGTTCATGTTTTAGTTGAGTGATGATACAGGTTCTTGTGACATCTTTTGACCGGATGTGCACCGGTGGATTAAGGTCTAAAGAATTCTCTTAAAGCAATAACATTACAGTTTGGGGAGTTTTATAGGAACCAAAACATAACTCTGTGGCCAGAAAAATAATGGAGTAATGCAAAGAGATAATTATTTTAGCAACTATGCAAATCAGTCTGCAAGTGCAAAAGAGGCGGAACCAATTAGCCAAATTTCTCTACCTATAGCAAAATAAGCAAGAAGGTGAATCCAATTATTTTTTATTCCACTCTTGACCAGAGATGAGCGGTCCCAGACTTTAAGTTCTGGTCCGGGTTTGGGTTTGCCCAGCTAGACTCAGACATATTGCCGGAATTGCGTCTGTGCAGCCAATATGACAAACTGACGTCCCTGGCTACTAGCCATGACTGTGATTGATCCGGGAGACACTTGGGGGGAGATTTATCATCGCTTGTATGTCCGAAAACACTGACACACGCGCCGGCGTTGTCGCAAAAATGCACCCAAAAAGTTAAAAAATATATAAAAAGACACACAAAATTAAGAGAAGAACAGATGTCTGAAACATGGAGTGATCTCAAATCTGCATTATTCAAAATATTTTTATAAAAATAGGATTTTTTGGGAGGTGGGGGGGCCCATGTGACAGTCTGGTTACTGTAAAATCATTAAGTATCACAGAGAAACAATATAAAGGGGCAGATGTGCGGAGGATTAGAATAGACAAGGACATCTGCACGGGTAATGGGGAAGAGACGTGATGGACATTGTTGTAAATAAAACTGAAAACTAGAACTTGATCTTTAATTGCCTTTCAAAACGCGAACAAATTACACGGCCGAGGCCGGATCTGTGCGGCGGCTTCGCGTCTGTTCAGGGAGAAATTTTCATTAGTCAACACCAGGTGCAAGTAATGAAGTGGCAGAATTTTTTAAGGTAATTTGTATTGTTCTACTAGAAGATTGTTATAGAGCAGGAGGAGCTGGCGGGAATGATGTATGATAGTCAGTATAACTTACCCAATCTGAGGGGGCTGTCCTATAATATTTATTTATCTAACTCATATCTATATATCTACTTACCTATATTCAGTATCTATCTATCTATCTATCTATCTATCTATCTATCTCCTATCTATCTATCTATCTATCTATCTATCTATCTATCTATCTATCTCCTATCTATCTATCTATCTATCTATCTATCTCCTATCTATCTATCTATCTATCTATCTCCTATCTATCTCATATCTATGTATCTATCTATCTATCTATCTCATATCTCTCTATCTAAAATTGCAATGTTTGGCATGGACCTGAACATTGCGATTCGTGTCCACTCATCACTAGTCGTGAGGATCTTTATCAATACTTAAATGGAGTTTCTGCTCTTTGAAAAGTGGTTGAACAGCGCCACACTCCTAGTAGTGGCTGTGGCTGGTATTACAGCTCTTAGCCAAAGCTATCCTGATGTACAATACTAGATACAGGAGTAAAATGAAATAAAGACAGCATAACCCAATGAAACAAATGTGGAGGGAGACCCCGATCCAGGGTCCAGTATCCATATAATAAGAAGATAGAAACTGCAGCACAGGATCCGTTATAATCTCTAGGAGCCTTTATTCCATCCAAGTGCAACGTTTCGAACAAAAAACCATGATAAATGCTGTAATTGAACTAAGGATTATCAATAAACCTTCATTATAGACACCTTACAGCTGATCATTGCAGTCTGGGACTATAGTAAAGTACCTAGAAAGCCGGGTGTCCTTAAGTAGGGGACTACCTGTACTACATTTAAAAAAAAAACAATTCATGTGACTGAAAATAAAATTGTCTTCAGATTTTTCTAGATGAAGCAACTCTGAACAATGAGGATAAAGTACAAAATATCCACTTGTACTTTTAGATATTTAGAGAAATAAAGATTAAGATCATGGTGGGATGGACCCAAATCAGCAATGCCCGGTTCTGCGCTAAACATTGCAGGTTTGGATCCCCAAAACAGGACTTCCAGAAGTTCAGGTTCGGAGTTCTGACTTATCCCGGTTGGTAACACCTGTGATCAGTAATGGCACCGATTGCTGGTGTCAACCATTTAAATGCCACTATTGGCATTTAAATTGTGGGGGCGTGTGCACCCACGCATTGGGGGTCATTTACTAAGGGCCCGATTTGCGTTTTCCCGACGGGTTACCCAAATATTTCCGATTTGTGTCGATTTTTCCCTGAATTGCCCCGGGATTTTGGCACACGCGATCGGATTGTGGCGCATCGGCGCCGGTATGCACACAATCGGGGGGCGTGGGCGAACGAAAACCCGATGGATTCGGAAAAACCACCGCATTTAAAAAAAATAAAGTGTCGCTGGACACACGCTTACATTAACCCAGCAACGGCTCGTGAACTCCGGCGGACTTCAGCGCAGCAGCGACACCTGGTTGACCTCGGAGGAACTGAATCCCGGCCGGACCCGAATCCACCGCAGAGAACGCGCCGCTGGATCGCGAATGGACCGGGTAAGTAAATCTGCCCCATTGTGTCTAGTATTATCGCTCTCAATAAAGTCATGGGTAGTGACGTTCCTAGGGAAAATGTCTGGGCTGGCAATTATATAGCAATACAGACGAGTATTCGGGTTCCGGTACCCAACTACGAACCCAAACCAAACTTTCAGATTCAGTTTCGGCTGAACTCGGTGAACAGAAATCTTTATAGCTCCACACATGCCTAATTATCAATACAAATTATAATTTATGTTCAAGAATAAATTAAAAATATAAATACATATTAAAATGTCTGAGAATGAAATAAATGTTAATGTCTTCTACATTGATAACAAGTTACATCAAGACCCAAACATCCACTTTTCTTTTACTCCCTGTAGTAATGTAGATATCACTTAACAGTTCATTATATTGGAAGAGATTAATGCCATCTGCTTTATTGTACTTTTGCTTCTCTCGCCAACTTAATACGCGTTTCGCCCACTCGTTCCCTCTCTCCCGCTCATCCATCTGGTGCAATGCACATCCTATGACATATGGTGGGGCCAATCTTCAATAATGATGGATACATCTGTAGACTTTCCTCCAGCCTCTCGTAAAGTCAACTCTATACTTTGTTCTCTCTGCCGTCACCTCTTGAAATCCAACGTAAGGGGGAAATTACCCGCATTGAATTACAGGAGAAAGATCCTTGGCGCTGAGTCTGTGGTTCAGTCTCCAGCGCCTGATGGGCCAGGCCTCATCCAGGTCTCCAACATGGCTTTGTTCAAAGGAACCGACCGAGTGAGAAAGAGATAAAAGGCGACTTAATAAAGCCTGGTTTGTTCTCTTCTTCCTTTGTGTTCCCTTTGTGTGTGTCGTGGAGGACGTTGATTATTCCGCTACATACGTGTCATTTTCAGTCATCTCTATGGAGCTAGTGAGACATTACATTGGCTTTGAATTACTCTACGAACTTGAAAGCCACTTGCAGAAATGGCAAACCTCAACTCAGTGAAGACCTATGGAAAAATAAGCTACTTGGCTGACGAGGGCCCATCTCTCCGAGATTGTGTGTCGAAAAGAATATCATTGGCCTAATACATCTCCAGGAAAAATGGGTTTTTGGTTTTAATCATGGAATGGAGGAATCATTAAAATATGACGTGGCTTTGGATTTATAGAGGATCTTATAGGTGAAAAAGGATAAAATAGATACAAAGGCAGCCAAGTATAAAGGGGTTGTCCGAAAGTCTAAAAACATGGCTGCTTCCTTCAAAAACAGCGACACACTTGACCACATTTAGTGCATTTTATTGTAGATAATCTTCACTCATTAATATACATTACAGCTGAAGTACTGGCACTGACCATGATCAGGTGTGGAGTAGTTTTTTGAAGAAGGCGGCCATGTTTGGCAACCACCAGACACCCCTTTAACTTGTTGGCCAATGAGATAGAAAACAGTTACATCTAACTTTATTTTTTTCTGATTGGGGCGATCCGACTGATTCAGACTGAGCGTGGAATTTAACTTTCATATTGTGTAGCAAGCCCAAGCACTTCAGGAAGAAGAAGGTGAACTCCGGTGGACCTGAGCGGGGAAGCGACACATGCAGGATATCGGGCGCACGTTCTTAGTGACTCCCCGCACAGCGCATTATACACGGACAATGCACTTACATGCACCAGGAAGAAGAAGGTGAACTCCACGATTTCCTTTTTGTGGCGAGTTGTCCCGGGATTGTGTCGCCACAGGGGGATGGGCTCTCGGACAACCCGACGGCTTCGGACAACGCGCAGGATTTAACACTTAGAATTGTGTCGCAAGACACGCACTTACAAGCATCGGGAAGAAGGAGGTGAACTCCGGCGGACCTTGGCGCAGAAGCGACACATGCAGGAACTCGGGCGCACAAGCTTAGTAAATCACGGCAGACCCAAATCCTTGCCGGACAACGCACCGCGGGATCGCGACAGCACCGGGTAAGTAAATCTGCCCCATTGTTCACGTCTCCTGACATAATTGATTAGAATATTCCCGAGGGGGTACATGGGCTCAAACTACATTTAACACTTACGGCAAAAATAATATTATAAACAAATCTTAAAAAAAAAAAAACAAGCTGAAAAAAACTTATTGTAAATTTGTTTGGAAAAATCCCTGAACGGCGGAAAGGCGTCGATTCATTTTAAGACTCGTTCTGCTGATGACAAACGAGAAAGGATTTCATTCCTTCTAAATTTATACATCAAACGTAGGGACGCGATCGGAGCGGCTGGAAATTAAAAATGTAGCGCGATTCCTATCCAGACTCTAAAATTTCTTGCAACATTTATATATAGAAATGAAAATTGGAACAGAGACGGTGCCCAAAAAGAAGTTGTTGTTCCGTCTTATCGGCAAGACTGGAGTTGAATGGGGAATGTGGGGAGCCCTGGTTTTCAACAAAAACTTGACTATCCGACTCCTGGCGATGATATCCGCAGCCATCTTTGGGGCGTGAAAGAGTTAATAGAAAAATGACACGTCTTCAGCAAATTTCTTCGTGATTTACATTGTGAAATTGACTGAATTACCTGTCAAGTGTCTGATTTTCTGTATTAGACCCTATTGTCTTGCGAGAGCTTTGTACACCCCCCCCCCCCCATACTACAAAGAATCCAATAATTAGCTGGAGTAGCGGCGCAGGTACGCGCAGGAGATGAAAGGATAATTAGGTGTCTGAAAAATTTTATTTAAAAAGTGGAGAGAGGATGAGCACATAGCAACAAATGACTTGAGAGTCGATCAAAAATATCTTAATGGCGTGAATAGATCGGTTGCGATGGAAATTCGCGTCTCCATGGTAACTGTGGAATGACCAAGACAAGTGACCCAGACTTCATCATCTTATATTACACGGCCAACAACTTCTAATTTACTTCTAGAAGTCAAATACTTTGTCAGACCTGTAATCTGGACCCCGCAGGAGCTGATAGCCTGCATCTGCTCATTATACTAAAGATATTTTAGGACCAAAGACTAAAGACGAGCTTATTCTCAAAGATATTATTCTTCTAAGCTTTGACAATTCGCTTAAATATTCGGATTGGGTCGAATCTTTCTGCTTGGAAATGATGTTTCTACAATTGTCTTGAAAATCGGTATATAACTTCTTCTAGTTTGTTTAAAGAACATCTACCATCAAATAAACTTTGTTGCCCATCCTCTTTTCTAGGGGATAACCTTACTTGCCGGATGTCCGATTATTGACAGATTATTGTAAAAAACATTTTTATAAAAATATGGAAATGAGCCGGAAGCGCTCCGCTCTATATCACCCAAGCACCTCTCAGCTCCGCCGCCTCCCGTGCAGCCTGGTCCCGCACGACGATCGTAACATCTGCAAATCGGCCAGCAGGACCTGGTGACGGAACCAAGAGGCGCTCAAGTGATGTACACCGGAGCGCCCCTGGTGCAGTTGAATATTTTTATAATTTTTATTTTTATGATAATATGTCCATTTCTGGACACACAAAAAGCGTGGTCATCCCCTACGATCAGTAAATCTGATGGTAGATGTCTTTTAAAGGAAACCTACCGTCCAAATCCTTCCTGATAAACCTGTGACACTTACCTTTGGCGTAACTTGAAGCTGATGGCCCCAGTACAAAGTCTGTGCCAGGCCCCCGACTACAATGTATTGATTTTAGTACTAATCTTTTCATAATGACACCTAACGGGCCCCCTAAGCCTCTTGGGCCCGGTTGCGGCCGCACCCTCTGCCCCCACAAGTTACGCCCCTGACACTTACTCTTAGATCCAGGCACCGGGACTGTGGTATCTTCTTATATATGTTATCCATGACCTTCTTCCTTCTAAAATCCCACTGGGCAATCACAGCCAAGGCTAGTTGCTTGGGTTGTCAATGTGTCGGATTAGCTGTTCGGCCACCGATCTGTCAAACCTGAACCGGACAGCATGTCCGGTCATCTCTAGTTGTGGGGAGCACCAATTCTCTGGAAAATGGATTTATATTCCGATATTCCGGATTTATATTCCTGATATTCCTGATATTTTCTTTAGCCCCAAACAGGACAATTCGTTTTTCCACTGAATACTTTGATCACTGGGAAGTCCTGCGCTGGAGTATACATAATTGGAAGTCCCACATGACACAAGAGAGATATTTAGTGCATTGAGTGTCAAAAGTAACAGCAATTTTGCAGTGGCTGCAAACAAATTCCAACTACAATCCAACAATTTAAGAATAAAAAAGAGTTAATTTGGTAAAAGCGGTTACTGTTACCATTCTATTTTGAACACACACAATTTTTATTTATGAGAAGTCAAATATTTTATAAATTATATTAATGGAGACCACAGAAAGTAGAGGACAGATACAACAGCAGCCACAGCAACAGGACCATCAGAAGCCCCAGCACCACCACCAGCCACAGAACCAGTACCATCAGCAGTCACAGCCCCACCAGCAGCCACAGAACCAGCACCATCAGCAGCTGCCACACCAACCACCACAGGAACAGCCCCATCAGCAGCCCCAGCACCACCAGCAGCCACAGAACCAGTACCATCAGCAGTCATAGCACCACCAGCAGCCACAGAACCAGCACCATCAGCAGCTGCCAAACCAACCGCCACAGCAACAGCACCATCAACAAAAGCACCACCAGCAGCCACAGAACCTGTACCATCAGCATTCAAAGCACCAGCAGCCACAGAACCAGCACCATCAGCAGCTGCCAAACCAACCGCCACAGCAACAGCACCATCAACAAAAGCACCACCAGGAGCCACAGAACTTGTACCATCAGCACCAGCAGCCACAGAACCAGCACCATCAGCAGCCACACCACCAGCAGCCACAGTACCAACACCACCAGTACCAACACCACCAGTAGCCACAGCACCAACAGCAGCCACAGTACCAGCACCATCAGCAATCACTGCACCAACAGCCACAGCAACAGCAGCCACAGTACCAGCACCAGTAGCCACAGAATCCCTATAGTAATAAGAAGTAAACTTACAAAAACATAAAAAATACAAACAAACTGAAGACCTTAGGGAAACGTGGAAGGTATTTCTGGAAAGCCTATAACATCCACCACACAATACTTGTTTTGCTTCTCTGGTAGACTCCCTTTAAGACTAAAATATATCTTTTTTTATCTATGGATTTTCTTTTAAATATCAATTTAAATTTCTTAATGACTTAATTCTCCGAGCCGGATGACCTAATGCCGCTCTAAGTGGTTTGTCCTTTTTTTCTGCTTTTCAAGGGGAAACGGTTAATATCCTGTAAATTCTGCCTCACCCCTTGTGCGCGCGCCGAAGAAAAATGATAAAAAGATCTAATGTCGTCCTTTTTGCCGGAGAGCCGGGAGAATGTGAGCCGGGAAAGAAATGGCTCCAGTTATTTATAAAGTGACTTCCTGGAGATTGCTCTTACACCTAAACTTTCCAAGGCATCATAAATGAGCTGTCAGCTCACGTCCCCAAATGGGCAACAGCTAACATTATATTAAAGGTCAAATCTCATGTAAATGTTTTCTCTCCAGAATGACTTATGCCTCCTATTTGAGGTAAGTGCTGCAAAATAGAAAAATTGAGGCAATGTATCAAAACTTTAACTGCACAACGAGATCAGGAACACTGATATCCCGGCCAAATAAAACTCAATTGCTTCCGTATTTCACCCCAAGATTTGCAGTCGGGAGCCTGTGATGGATGGTTTTTCGCTTGTGCACATTCCAGGCGTTTGATTCAGTGCAGCTTTCTATGTAAATATGATGAAATATGAAATTTTAGGAAATCATTTCAGGCTTTATATATCGGATAGGGTCAAGGTGGGGAACCATTGCCTCTTCTTATTTCTTCAAACTTCCAAAGACTCGTAGACCTGATGTAGACCACAAACCCAAGAAGGTTAAGAGACGTTCCAGATAACAAAGTATTATAGATACATTTTGATATTAGTATGTAAGGTAGATCTCCTCCAGAAGGAAGAAGATAGATACCCCGTAAGTCAGTTTTGGGTATTGGCCAAATAAGGGATGATGTCTATAGATAGTCAAGTTTCTTTACAAGATAAATCAATCTAGAAATGCAGTAGACTAAAATTATGTAAATTTGTAAAAAAAAAAAAAATGAAAGGAAACTGTGTGTAGTTTCAGGAACCACCAATAGAGGGATTGTTATAAGTCAAGATAGAAAGGATTTTGAAAAAAATACACAAAATCTCTCTCCAGTGCCACCAATTGTAGCTAGCTGCCCTATGCCCTGCCCCATGCCCTGTCAGTTAAACTAACCTACACGAACTAAACATATCTTTGAAAAATCCCATTATACAGCAGTATAACTATCCCTATATCGTTCCTCTTCATGCCTGTAAAGTTGACTTACCCTGTTTGCATATTCTTTCAGCTCGGCCGCACCTCCAGGTTCCTGATTGACAAGGGACCTGCTTTCTCTTCAGCCAAACTAGGCTCTGCTAACTAATTCCTCTCTGAAGAATGGGAGACATGCTGGTTGTGTGATTCATTGGGAGGGGGAATGAGGAACTTTCTCTACTCGCTTATTCCCCCTCCCTTCTCTACATCAGGTTACACAGCCAGCATCTTGATCAGACCCGTGAGCTGGACAACATGAATATGCTGGATTCAGCTAAAAAAAAAGACAATGATTAGACTCACATGGGGTCAATTCTATAGATGGTGGGTCAACGTTACAAACAGATTGTGGAACTTTACAGGCATGGAGAGGAACAATATAAGGATAGTTATGATGATGTATAATAGCAGTTTGTAAATACATGTTTAGTTAGTGGGGGTTAGTTTAACTGAAATGTCTCTTTTTAAATGCAAGTAATTGGAAACATTTAAAGGGTAGCTACCTTAAATTGATGGTAAAATAATAGGGAGGAGCCTAAAAAGATGGAACTCATATTTTTCTTTGGTGTGTTTGTTGAGTTCTTTAGACTGTTGTTTATACGCTCTAAAATCTCCAGGGAAAATTGAGTTCTGCTCTTTATGCAAATTAGCTTCTTGGTGCCAAGAGGCACAGTCAGAGGCTCCCGTTTCCTTTCCACATTCCCAAGCACCACTGCTTTTTGCAGTTATTGATATTCCCCATAGAATTTAAAAATGGGTGCACCCTCTTAGCACAGAGAAACTAATTTACATACATAATTTATTTATATAAAATTTTCTACAAATTGGAGTTGTTAACAATTTTGCAGCAGGATTAGAACCAGGTCAATTAGCAGCTTCCTCTTCCAGTTTCTAGAGAGATTGGCAGGCAAATACTGTGTTTCTAGAGAGATTGTCAGGTCCATCCTGGATTTCTATCAAGATTCACAGGCCCAACCTAAGATTCTGTTGAGATTGACAGGCCCAACCTAGGTTTCTAGGGAGATTGACAGACTCATCCTAAGTTTCTAGGGAGACTGACAGACCCAATCCTAGGATTCAAGGGAGATTTACAAAATCATTCTAAGTTACTAGAGATTTTGACATCCTCACCCTAAATTCATAACCATTGGGGGTCATTTACTAAGGGGCCAAATTTTCTTTTTCATTGGGTTTCCCGAAAATTACCGATTTGCGCTGAATTGCCCCGGGTGTTTGGCGCACGCGATCGGATTGTGGCACATCGGCGCGAGCATGCATGCAACGGAAATCGGGGGACGTGGCCATCGGAAAACCCGACGGATTTGTAAAAAACACGGTATTTTAAAAAAAAAATGTGTCGCTTGACGCGCGCTTACCTGCACCCATGATAGGATGGTGAACTCCGGGAGACTCCGGCAGACTTAAGCGCAGCAGCGACACCTGGTGGACATCGGGCGCAATACCTTAGTGAATCGCCGGAAGACCCAATCCTCGACGGAGAAGGTGCCGCTGGATCGCGACAGGACCGGGTAAGTAAATGTGCCACATTATGTTTGCTTGTTGTATGTGTAAAATAGTTCATAGCTTGCAATCAAGTATAACATTCATAATGCCTTGAAACCTGACCCAGTCCATGTTGTGGTTGAGGGTCTTCAAACTTCATCTAGGAGTTTGCCATTTGGGCTCTCACCTGCTGGTAAAAAATGTAATTGCCATCACCAATTGAAGGTGTTTCCATTGTGGGTGAGCGTTCAGGTTCAGGTATCTGTAGCCAAACCAAACTTTCAGGTTAGGGTTTGTCCCTAACATGGACCGCTTACCCCTAATGGTGACTCCTGCTCTAGACCTTGATCAACCCGGTTGTCCAGTTGTACCTAGGATAACGATGACTACGGAGTCTTATCAGACCACAATTCTAGTGGGGTTAATGGCTTCACTTATTGTCCATCTGATCATTCCGGATAGTTTCACTAATGCTAAAATAGTCTCATCCAAGACTTCTAGCCAAGAATATTTTTGAAGTTTGGCCAACTTTAGGTTACCTCGCTACAGTGACCATCAAGGTCTCTTTTATCGAAGCCGTTGTGCGGTTCATTCTGAACATGATTACAAAATATCTATGGGAGCAGATACAATTTCCCTGTAATGGCTGATGTTTCCACTTGACTGCTATAGACCTGGAGTGTTCAGCCTCTTTTCGGAAGCCGTCCCTGCGACGCTCAATGCATTTTCAGGATATTGATGAGTTTCAGTGGCATCTTCAAAGTGGGAACTTGCGGCTACAGTATGTTATGCACTGTTTAACAGCTCTGCTAACAATGCAGACTATTTGGTTTCTTCTCGGAGACCCGGAATGAACTATTTCTCACCATACTTTTCACAGTCTGTGGCAGATTGTACAGTCAAGTGTAATTTACAGTGTCTGGGCATGCAGCTAACCGTAAATTGTAAAAAACAGAAATGTTCCTCAATAGGACTCCTATGGGGAAAATGTACAAAAACAACATAGAGTCATTTGCTTTTATGTATTCCAAGTATATGTTTGTCATCAATGCGTTCACGCACCCTTGCGTAGGCTCACACCCCCACACTGCATGTACACAACTGACATGAGCAGAAAAGTTCGGAAAGTTTCGCTTTATTTTTCTTTTGTGTCTCTTTTATGTCAGTGATTTGTATGGAGGATACAGAATATAGAAAGAATTGTTCTCTAAAGGGAGTCTCAGCACATTTCTATCCATAAAACTGATTACAGCTCAGGGTAATGGGAGGAAACCGAATTTTTGGAACACAGGAGGTCAAATTGGCAAAAAAATAGTCGGTAAGGTTACAAGGGACCAATAGGGGGTCCTAATCCTAATCCAGTGTTTCAGTTCTCCTAGTAACTTGCCCTAAGGCCACAGGGTAGGGGCCAACCTGCTGATTTTTGGTAGGACCCCCATAGATTATGAGAACGGGTTTTGTTGTATCCCCGTTGCACCTCAAATGAACAGAGCCGCCGGCCGCGCATGCGCCTTTCTCTATTTATCTTTATGTTGATGATAGCCAAGGATCAAACTCGGATATCTCCATCAGATCTATAAACAATGAATGGAGCAGTTGCCCGCAGGCACGACCACTGTTTTGAGGTGCAACGGGGGTAGAACTGACCCGGTTCTCATGATCAATGGGGGTCCCACCACCAAGATCCTCGACAATAAGCAACGTATCCCCTATGAGCAGCGGTGCACAACTCCAGATACACTAAGAGTCTGACGCCTTTTAGTATGTTTGGTGCAGTGCATCGCAGTGGAGGGCAAATAAGACTGGCGCAAAATACACCCATAATAAATGTACCCCCCTGTGCGTATTGTGAGAGGTTTTCATCAGATAATACTATTAAAGTAAGTGAAATAATTGTGTATTGTGTGTTATTATGTAACAGTGTTATTACATTATTTATATGATTCATGTGTTAAAGGAAATCTACAATCTGGAACTTACTTACAAAAGTCGATTCAGTGGCAAAGTTCCCTGAGAAGCGACATTCAGAACTTGTTTTTAATATTCCAATGTGTGTCCTCCTATGTTTGTAAAATCATAGTTTTGTAATATGCAAATTAAGTGCAGGGGCTACTGTGGGTGTCCCATAGCCTCTGCGAGTTCCGAGGGCGGTTGCTAATACTCGTCTCCCAAAGCTGGGCAGAGATGCCTCCATGCCTATCCGTGATGTCTCCTTTGGGAGCTACTGTGCATGTGCTGACCCAAACTGCAGGTATTGGGGACACTGAGGACACAATCCTTGAAACTGACTGGGAGACACCAAAGACTCTTTGCGAATCGCATGAAGTTGCCGGTGATGTCAAGAAGACATCATGGATGGAAAGGGGGCGTCTCTGCAGAACTCTAAGAGGCTTGTAATAGCCAAAGTCTCGTAGCTCGCATGGGCTATGGGCCGTCCTCAGTAGCCCCTGCACTTAATTTGCATATTATAAAACTATGGTTTTAAAGACAAAGGAAAAAATACATTGGAATATAAAATACAAGTTCTGGACGACGCTGCTTAAGGGAATCTGCCACTTGGATCCACTTTCGAATTGGTAGATTTCCTTTAATTATATATTTATCTAATTATATTTTATCATTTATACATTTGATAATCATTTCTTGTGATTTTTTACTCATATTATATGCAATCAAGTAACTTTTTAATTTTATCATGAAATCTCCCATCCACTATGTTGGTGTCTTAGTCTCTGTGTAGACCACGGGTGATCCATATCTCTGGCAGAGCCTTAGTCCCTTCCCGGTTAGATGTAATTTGCCATGGCGGCAGACGCTGGTCATTGCTGTTACGTGTGACGTTGTTGATGCTGATTGCTCTTGGCCTCTTTTTAATCAGGTTTTTCCACTCTCTATCTTCACATTAAGATGTAATTTCCAGCCAACCAGTCGGTGATCAGTTCTGGTGTCACAATAGGAGAGGAAGGTGCGGTGCTTAATCACATGCTTCTTGTTAGCTCAGGGACACTCAATTTCACTATTGGTTCTTGGGGGGGGGGGGGGGGGGGGGTCAGAACTTATCAGACATCTTCTGTCTGGAAATCGTTCCAAACACTGGACCACATTTAGAAGGTCAAGGACCTCAGGTGACATCATCACAGATATTTTCAGGACCTTGGAGAAAGGCAGGTCTCGGTGGAAGGCAGGTTTCCTTTGATGGCTTTTTTTCTATAGCCTGATAGTTATTCAATGTTTTTTTGGACTTTGTAGGAAACTACGAGATAAAGTAGGTCAAGGCAGTGCGGACAGTATGTGCTGTACGTCCCGAAGCTTCAAAGTCATCCGAAACGCTCAAGTATTGCATAAAGGAACTGAGAATTCAGCTTGGACTGAAAAAAAGTTTAGTCGATTCAACTATTGTGTTGTGATGTTTGAGCTTTGAACTTGATAAGACTCAACCTTGGAGACATAGATGTCACCACAAAGATTGTGAATCAACAAAGCTTGAGCCTTCCATTCATGGGCTCTAGACAGTAATTGCATCTGTAGGACTTTTTGGACCAGTCGTAAGGTGAACGCTGACATCAATAGGTCTGTTTCTTACCTATAAATGTTTATCAAGCCTTCAAAATAGGTTAAGCTCAACCAATGGGGTTTGGTAGAACATTGAGCTAGTCATGGCTACTCCCTCCTGGACATGCATGCTTGGCTTGGAGTGTTATGTTGTGGACAGTGGAGTAAATCACTCCCAGACTTCTGGCAAATCATCTATCGCCAGCAAGGACAGAAATTATTTGTAGCCCTCAGTCCTTCTTTTCCTTTCCCACTACCATAGAGTAGAGTAAGAAGTCCTCCTGATAGTATAGATCAGTAATGGCAAACCTTTTAGATACAGAGTGCCCAAACTACAACCAAAACCCACTTTTATGTTGCAAAGTGCCAACATGACAATTTGAGCAGTAATCTATTGATCTCTGCTGTATCACAAGTTTCAATCGTATTGGTGTCCTTAGTACACCAATAAATATAAAGCAGGAGACATTTGGATTGCAGCTTCTGTCCTGGGTCCCCTAAAGAGGAAGAATCAGGGGGCCCAAAGCAGGAGCTCCAACGATAATCCATCTCTGTCCACATCTTCTCGCTCCTCCTGTAGTCTTGGCAGCCAAGTAGGTGTCACCTTAAAATAGCACTGAGTGTGGCGCGTCCCGGGCTGTCTTGGACTGCAGGAAGAAGTCTGGTGTCCTATCTGGTAAATTGTGTGCTGGGTGCCCACAGAAAGGGCTCAGAGTGCCACTTCTGGCACCCGTGCCATAGGTTTGCCACCACTAGTATAGAAGGTCTGGGGAAGATTTACTTACCTGGTCCATTCGCGATCCAGTGGCACGTTCTCTGCGGTGGATTCGGGTCTTCTGGTGATCCACTAAGGTAGTTCCTCCGACGTCTACCAGGTGTCACTGCTGCGCTGAAGAGCATCAGAACGCCCTGGAGTTCACGAGCCATCCTGGGTGAATGTAAGCGCGTGTCCCGCGACACTTTTTTTAAAAAATGCAGCGGTTTCTTTGAATCCGTCGGGTTATCATTCGGCCACGCCCCCGATTTCCGTTGCGTGCATGCCGGCGCCGATGCGACACAATCCGATCGCGTGCGCCAAAATCCCGGGGCAATACAGGGAAAATCGGTGCAAATCGGAAATATTCGGGTAACACGTCGGGAAAACGCGATTCGGGCCCTTAGTAAATGACCCCCATAATGTCACATAAAAGCTCAACAATAAAGACTTAATGACACCATGGAAATATATTTGCACCTTCTCCTCATTAGTATAATTTTACAAGTTGATTTTTTGAAGAAAGGAAGTAATATACAACAAATATTAGAAGATACCGCAGTCACGAGGCCTGAGTCTATCAGTAATGTCCCTGGTCTATCACGATGGATACTAATGGTAGGTTCCCTTAAAGATAAATGACCCCCATCGCGTCCTACCTGAAGGCTACATTTAACGCTGCAGGTTTCCTTTATCACTTTTTCACAAGCAAAGGCTTTCATTCAATGGCAGCAAGCAGAGATCTTGCAAATGGAAATAAGAATTTTGCAAAATGTTGCTTGTTCGGAAATAGTAAATTCCAGACATGACCATAAATTTCTTACAAATTCTGGTGGCAAATTGACAAAATATGATAATGATGCACTTAGCCTTCTCGTTCCCAGGTATTTCCACACAGGACTAATTAAGGGGGTGGATGAGATTTCGGGAGCCGGGCTCACAATGACCTTGAGGATCATCATTAAGTCGAAGACTTGTTAAAAAGAACTTGTTGTGGTTCCTGCAGGATGGATTGGGGGGCCGGGGGTTTCCTTTCATGAATCTCTGCGGCTCGGAGCCCCCGATACTTGTCTCCAGCCTCACATGAGCACATTTATTATAGCAGCCAATTAACTCTGCATTAATTATAGCAATATCATAAGAACTGAATTCTAATAGACAGCTTATGCTCGTGTCAAAACGTCCCAAGGGAAGAGGCTGCAGCGAGAGGTAAAAAAGCAGAAGAGCTCGTTCCTATTGTGAATATATAGCGACTTAATAGTATGGTAATAATAAGCGGCCCCAGAGGAGCCTGGGAATGATACTCCGTAGCATCTACGGGCTTCCATAGCTGCGTTATACGCTTTCACCTTCCGCTTTATCGCTGAAGGGTAATAGACTATTACATCCTCCTATAATGCTGACACACGGGGAGCAAGAAGGAGGTAAAAAGTAACAAAATAAATAATAAAAAAGTAATAATAATAATAATAATAATAATGACAATATTATACTACTAATATAATAATACTAATAATATAATAATCATAATAATAATAATAATAATAAGATATTTGTTTTTACTTTCATTAATTTTTCTTTATTCTTTTTAGCTATGTTTTGGTCCATGCCATAGGGTATATTACTCATAGGCTGGCGTTAAGTACATTTGCTCTAGCTCCCCGGCAATTGCCGGATCTATCAGGAGGCTCCGGGTAAATCCCGGAGGGCAGTGTAGAGTATTTCTGCGCCGTTGGGGCAATTCTACACAACTTCTGACCTGAACGGGTGCAGGTTATAGGCAGTAAGCAGGTGTGGGGCAGGAATGCCCCCCAATGTCCCACTACATGGCTCCTCCCACTCCATGCCCAACTGGTGTAAAGGGTTGTCACCCTGTGCCATGAATTGCGCCTAAATCACAGCTTGTACCCCTGTTTTCAGGCATTCAAGCAGTGAAACATTTTTATTCCATGGACTTCTATTGCCTTCCATGATCCACAAAAGTGAAACAAAGTTTCAAAATAGTTTTTCCACGGAAAATAAAGAGCCAGCCATAAACAATGGCTCAGTAAGACATCCATAAAAATCTGGGAAGAAACGGTCAGATTTCTCAGAAGCTGAGAGTATTTTGATGGAGTTGATCTCGGGTTGGCCATACATATCAGGCTGAGCACGCATGCCTCTGGAATCCGATTCGAAGAAGTGAAATCCATTGATTTTGGTGGGTTTAGTTGACTGTATTGAGTATGGGACCTCCTGACTCTCCCCAACTCTCCTCCTATGTCTACACGAGCAGATCCCATGAAAGAGTTTATAGATAAGCGCAGAGAATCAAGATGGCCATGGATATGTGACCAAGGAGAAACATAGCTGCCAATTTTAATGGAACCAGTCAACTTTCCAATATTTATTAGATGTTTTTCCAATATTGCTTCAGTTCTTGGGACATAACCCATAACTACTGGTGTCTTGTAGTGGCATGATTACGTCATTCCTTGACAAACACGTGTACATGTAAAGGGGTTGCTCATGTCTTTACATAAGTTGCCCATGTGCCTTTACTGCCTTTACTGCCTTGTAGATAATCCCTGAATGCTTATTAAGCGATTCAGCAGCCCTGATACTTACTTTTGTCCTATTGTGCAGACTCTCTGTGCTTCTTTATTTACATGTGTGAACTCTGCTGAATAGGAGGAGCTCTAACAGGAGAGTTATGACTCATCCTGCTCCCTCCTCCTCCCCTCTCCCTTACTCTATCAGTAAGAACAGACAGTGAAAGAGAAGAAGCTCTGTATATATTGCATTGGGCAGCAGAACAGGTAAATACACATACATATATATATATATATATATATATATATATATACTGAGACATGTCTAATGGAAGAGATTTATTTAAAAGTGGCCAACCCCTTTAACAGCGTATTCTTCGGATAGGTCATAAATACATACCATCGCTAGGACTTGCATCTAATTCAAGGACCGTAAACCCCTTGTTATAGCTGGATTAAATGAAGAATATACCGTGCATGAGTCTATATAATCACTCTGGGATCCTTAACAGAGCACCTCCGTGCTGTAGCTTCACCGGCTGTTACAATCCCCCTCCACCCTGCTTCCCCAGCACTTCCCACACAGGGATAGGTGCTTCTGAACAGTGTTACAATGTTACCTTTGAAGCTACAGCATGGAGAGACTTTGGACTCTGGTAACACCCCTCGGAGACTTTCAGACTCATTTGCATAATTATCAAAGTTGATTTTAGATGGAAGGAGGCCATGGATAACAAATATAGGAAGATCCCTACAGTCCCGGTGCCGAGATCTATGAGTAAGGTCCCTGGTTTATCAGGATGGATTTTGATGGAGATTTCTTTAAAAACTCATGTGTTTGGGGATATTGAGAGGAATAGCATCCATAGTCATTCTGCTCCCAGCACATGATCAGCCTATATTTCCAATATACAGAACAATAAAGAGACAGAATAAAAGATCCATCCTCTTACCAATGGTCTCCATGTAGAAATTAAGCATTTATTCCCCATTACTATAAAAAAACTAAAAGAAAAATAAAGAAAAACACAAAAATAGGTCCTGAAAAGTCCTGAAATTCAAAGATATTCAAACTGCTCCATTATATAAAAATAAAGCAAAAATGTTCTAAAAGACGCCGTCAGATGCCAGTAACGTTCTCCTCACCCCATACGTGAAATATCAGGTTACAAAGTAACACTGACAACTATTTGGGTGTGAAATATTTGAGGCTGGAGTTTAGCTCTGCCAAAACAAGGACATTAGTCTGCTGGGAGTCAGCGGGAAGAGCGCGGCATTTCTGTGCCTGCCATTCAATGTGACATAACATTGGAAATAATGCGCAAAAGCCAAAATCGCTGTCTCCCCGCTCCCAGCCCAAGAAGAATCTGACAGTCGCTCAAATACAAGGAAAAAAAAAATAAAAAGGAAATTCTTCAAAGCTGAAGTATAAATCTCGGTGGGATTAGTGGATGTGAAGCTTGGAAAATCTGCGGAAATGTTCCAATGTTTATTTGGCATGAAGGAACGCTCGGTGAATGTTGTATTTTATTAAAAAAAACGGATCCTTAAGTTTGACGTTCCGGGTTCTTATTTTAGATACTTTGAAATTATTTCATGCATTTTATATCACTGGAACGATGACATAAATTTTACCTTTTTTGATGTAGTTGTGAAAGTTATAGCTGAGCCAATGGTGGGGAAACATCTAGTGGTGGCAGCGGGTCCACGCCTAAGGGTTGTCTCTAAAGGTTTCATCCAGGGAAGCATTAAAGAAAATCTACCATTTGTGTTTATGCATTGTGAAGCAAACATACCTTGAGAATGCTGTAGCTACACTGATGCAGAAACATATCTTGTTTAATCCCTGATCCGAGTGGTTTTTCTCAAAAAACAATTATAAAATTCAGGACTTTGAGAAAGCTGGGTGTCTACATAAGCACCTTACACGGAGCTTCCTGAACTGCCTAGACAGGACTAATCAATCTGAGCTGGATGACTCATACACAGCAGCTGCGGGATGGTGCAGCAATTGATTACTTCTGCCTGTCAGGGACAACACAGTGATGATGTATTGTCCGGTTATACTGGGCAGGACAAGGCTGGAGCAGTGTATAATTAGGGTAAGAGGAGAAGCGCCGGGGCAGCCACAGGAGTGACAGAGCCTCATTATCATAATTATATAATTGGTTTTTTTCAGCAAAACCACTTGTATCAGGGATTAAATAAGATATGTTTCTGCATCAGAGTGGTTCATAATGCATGAAAGCAAATGGCTCCTTTAAAATAAGCTCCTCATTACAAGACACTTACTAAACTTAGTATCACAGATTAGCGGTTTCTCCATGGTAGTTTGTGGCGATGTGATGCAGAAAGTAGCTCAGGACCACTTGCTACAGTGTGACATCATGTCTGTATCATGTCGCTGTTTACCCCTCTCACTGTCACATTGCTGTGTTGTAATTGCCAGTCCCTTGTAGTCAATCCCAGATGGGAGGATGGAATATCCATGAGGACTGTTCTCTACTTTGTACGGGGCTGGTAATGGGCTTTCCGTGCCATCTCTAACCCATCCTCTTGCAATCATGTTCCTCGACCTGGATGGGAAGGGGCTACAGGCAGTGATGTTTGGGGGGTCCAAGGCGGAAAGAGAGAATGAGAGACAGCCATGTGGTGAGCGGTTCCTCTTACTCCTGGAAGTTTGGTTAAGGCAATAGCAGCCTACCATAACTTGGTAAACCAGGCTGCACAAACAGGGCACCTGTGTTCATTCTTACTAGCGGCAAGGGGCAGTTGCTTTTCTGTTTTTTCAAGTAACCCCCTTAAGGAACCTACATGACCTTATAAATTGATAATTTTGTGTCCCAGAAATCTCTCCATTAAAAAGTATCACAGGGAGACTTTTGATGGATCAAGGGTGGGGAAGACTTGTCATGTTTTGGCTCTTTCAGGGCAGTCCCCAATCTCTCCCTGGGATATGAGGTGCCCACCTTAGATCATAATCCTGAGGACCCTCCCACTTTCTATGCATTTTCACATAATATATATCATAAATGAGATCTAGCAATGAGTGGACCTGAATCACAATGATTGGGTTCATGCCGAACATTGCCGGTACAGGTCCCCAATCCCAGAAGTGCAGCCAAAAGTTTGGGTTGAGCATTTAGCTCACCCAAACTAAGCAAACCCCCAACCTGAACTCATCCGCTCATCACTACTAATAATGCATAATATTTGCAGGTCATCCAATAGGAGCCAAGTGATTGAAAACCACTTGGGGTTAACTTGTATCCATGTTGATATGATGCAACATCTAAATACCAAATGCCCAATACAAACCCACTCCTCCAGCTCTTGCGTGTTGGTGCAGCTGTACCCGCTTCAGCAGAACTCAATAACCAAGCCAATACCTAACTGGGTAGATTTGGTTTGTAATCCTATGGGAGCTATAACGGAAATCAAATTGGTTCTCACCCAACTCTTTCCCCGAAAAAACCTTTGACAACTGTAATTAAAGGAACTCTCTAGTTAAAGCTGATTCATGGAACAATACATGGTGCAGGTCCTGATGGCCATTGCTAGAACCTAGATTCCTGCTCCTCCTGCAGTCATCTGCAGTCCCTTACATCCAAATTATTCTGGCCCTGAACTAAACGGAACTTGGCACAGATCAAATGAAGCTTTCTATGTCCCACACTGCGTTGCGAATGCGTGTGAGTGCTCGGAGGACGGTCACATGAGAGATACGGTACACCGCAGCATGTGGTGCTCACAGTCCTCCTGGGGTTTATCTTTAATATTGAAATATTGCTAACAACCTCCAAGAACTTCATATGTGAGCGGCGCCTGCCTTTGGGTGCCCTTTTCCATCTGTTGGTGAGACATGTGTGACCATGCTTTGCAAAGGTAATGGTGTGAGGACATTACAGCTGTTCAGCTACAGACATCCAGGAAAAAATGTGCACTCCGCTAATGATGCTGAAGATGGTAAATCTCAGCCTCGGCTGCCTCTATACGGACAGCGCCGCCATGGTTAATGCATTATAATTTGTGGCCCAAAAATGAAGATTAACTTAAATGTTCCTAGGGCAGAAGGTGCTTAATCATGACTCAATAGGCTACAGAATGTGCTCCGTGCCTCAAGGTCCTCGGGAGAAGGTTATCTTCTTAAATACTGGGAATATTATTGGTTTGAAAGTTCGGAAGTCACATGACGACACAAATTAGCTTGTTTATGGTTACCACAAGAAGGGCGTAAGGATCTGGTGACAGAATGGTCCTAAATATTGATGAGCGGAGCCGTTCCGATTCGGGTTCGCTGAGTTGAACGTTGAGTAAAGGTTTGGGTACGTGAACACCTTCCAACAGTCGGTGCCGCCAGCAACGCCATCGGCAAAATTTAAAGGCCAGCAGTGGGTCCACTCATGACGAGATAACACCAGGGATTGATGCTGGCATTGAAAACGGGTGTAAACCCTTTAAATGCCTCCCACAAAGCCGCCAGTCAGTGTTTAAGTTCCTAATTTTGTATGTAAGGAGCACTAACAGGGAACATACTGTAGTGGTGAGATCGAGCTATAATGGTGGAGTATCAGCCACGGACAACCAAGTACAAAATTTTAAAATAATTAAAAAAAAAAGAAAATTTGAAATGCGGAATGTTATCGGGGAGCAGCGATCCCTGGGAAAATGGAGGCACACACACGCCAATGCCATTAAAAGGGGGAACACAGGCGATTGATGTCGGAACCGATTGTCGGTGTTACCAACGGGGTTGAACCTGAACGCCGAATCGAAGATTATGGTTGAAGTCCAGATTCGGGGACCTTAATCCACAATATTCAGCATGCACCCGGACATTGCGCTTCAGGTCTGCTTATCCCTAGCCCTAAACCGACACTGGTCAAGGCGGAATCCTTCCTTCACTGGTTTCTTCTTAGTTCTATGGACTCCATTGTTTCCAAAGACGTTTTACTTAGATACTTTTGTAACTTTGTAAGCCCATCCGGCTGTGTGGGTTCATGTTTTAGTTGAGTGATGATACAGGTTCTTGTGACATCTTTTGACCGGATGTGCACCGGTGGATTAAGGTCTAAAGAATTCTCTTAAAGCAATAACATTACAGTTTGGGGAGTTTTATAGGAACCAAAACATAACTCTGTGGCCAGAAAAATAATGGAGTAATGCAAAGAGATAATTATTTTAGCAACTATGCAAATCAGTCTGCAAGTGCAAAAGAGGCGGAACCAATTAGCCAAATTTCTCTACCTATAGCAAAATAAGCAAGAAGGTGAATCCAATTATTTTTTATTCCACTCTTGACCAGAGATGAGCGGTCCCAGACTTTAAGTTCTGGTCCGGGTTTGGGTTTGCCCAGCTAGACTCAGACATATTGCCGGAATTGCGTCTGTGCAGCCAATATGACAAACTGACGTCCCTGGCTACTAGCCATGACTGTGATTGATCCGGGAGACACTTGGGGGGAGATTTATCATCGCTTGTATGTCCGAAAACACTGACACACGCGCCGGCGTTGTCGCAAAAATGCACCCAAAAAGTTAAAAAATATATAAAAAGACACACAAAATTAAGAGAAGAACAGATGTCTGAAACATGGAGTGATCTCAAATCTGCATTATTCAAAATATTTTTATAAAAATAGGATTTTTTGGGAGGTGGGGGGGCCCATGTGACAGTCTGGTTACTGTAAAATCATTAAGTATC
Organism: Engystomops pustulosus; assembly: GCA_019512145.1. Taxonomy (NCBI): domain Eukaryota; kingdom Metazoa; phylum Chordata; class Amphibia; order Anura; family Leptodactylidae; genus Engystomops; species Engystomops pustulosus. The sequence goes on from WNYA01000821.1 coordinate 51,595, forward strand.
ACAGAGAAACAATATAAAGGGGCAGATGTGCGGAGGATTAGAATAGACAAGGACATCTGCACGGGTAATGGGGAAGAGACGTGATGGACATTGTTGTAAATAAAACTGAAAACTAGAACTTGATCTTTAATTGCCTTTCAAAACGCGAACAAATTACACGGCCGAGGCCGGATCTGTGCGGCGGCTTCGCGTCTGTTCAGGGAGAAATTTTCATTAGTCAACACCAGGTGCAAGTAATGAAGTGGCAGAATTTTTTAAGGTAATTTGTATTGTTCTACTAGAAGATTGTTATAGAGCAGGAGGAGCTGGCGGGAATGATGTATGATAGTCAGTATAACTTACCCAATCTGAGGGGGCTGTCCTATAATATTTATTTATCTAACTCATATCTATATATCTACTTACCTATATTCAGTATCTATCTATCTATCTATCTATCTATCTATCTATCTCCTATCTATCTATCTATCTATCTATCTATCTATCTATCTATCTATCTCCTATCTATCTATCTATCTATCTATCTATCTCCTATCTATCTATCTATCTATCTATCTCCTATCTATCTCATATCTATGTATCTATCTATCTATCTATCTCATATCTCTCTATCTAAAATTGCAATGTTTGGCATGGACCTGAACATTGCGATTCGTGTCCACTCATCACTAGTCGTGAGGATCTTTATCAATACTTAAATGGAGTTTCTGCTCTTTGAAAAGTGGTTGAACAGCGCCACACTCCTAGTAGTGGCTGTGGCTGGTATTACAGCTCTTAGCCAAAGCTATCCTGATGTACAATACTAGATACAGGAGTAAAATGAAATAAAGACAGCATAACCCAATGAAACAAATGTGGAGGGAGACCCCGATCCAGGGTCCAGTATCCATATAATAAGAAGATAGAAACTGCAGCACAGGATCCGTTATAATCTCTAGGAGCCTTTATTCCATCCAAGTGCAACGTTTCGAACAAAAAACCATGATAAATGCTGTAATTGAACTAAGGATTATCAATAAACCTTCATTATAGACACCTTACAGCTGATCATTGCAGTCTGGGACTATAGTAAAGTACCTAGAAAGCCGGGTGTCCTTAAGTAGGGGACTACCTGTACTACATTTAAAAAAAAAACAATTCATGTGACTGAAAATAAAATTGTCTTCAGATTTTTCTAGATGAAGCAACTCTGAACAATGAGGATAAAGTACAAAATATCCACTTGTACTTTTAGATATTTAGAGAAATAAAGATTAAGATCATGGTGGGATGGACCCAAATCAGCAATGCCCGGTTCTGCGCTAAACATTGCAGGTTTGGATCCCCAAAACAGGACTTCCAGAAGTTCAGGTTCGGAGTTCTGACTTATCCCGGTTGGTAACACCTGTGATCAGTAATGGCACCGATTGCTGGTGTCAACCATTTAAATGCCACTATTGGCATTTAAATTGTGGGGGCGTGTGCACCCACGCATTGGGGGTCATTTACTAAGGGCCCGATTTGCGTTTTCCCGACGGGTTACCCAAATATTTCCGATTTGTGTCGATTTTTCCCTGAATTGCCCCGGGATTTTGGCACACGCGATCGGATTGTGGCGCATCGGCGCCGGTATGCACACAATCGGGGGGCGTGGGCGAACGAAAACCCGATGGATTCGGAAAAACCACCGCATTTAAAAAAAATAAAGTGTCGCTGGACACACGCTTACATTAACCCAGCAACGGCTCGTGAACTCCGGCGGACTTCAGCGCAGCAGCGACACCTGGTTGACCTCGGAGGAACTGAATCCCGGCCGGACCCGAATCCACCGCAGAGAACGCGCCGCTGGATCGCGAATGGACCGGGTAAGTAAATCTGCCCCATTGTGTCTAGTATTATCGCTCTCAATAAAGTCATGGGTAGTGACGTTCCTAGGGAAAATGTCTGGGCTGGCAATTATATAGCAATACAGACGAGTATTCGGGTTCCGGTACCCAACTACGAACCCAAACCAAACTTTCAGATTCAGTTTCGGCTGAACTCGGTGAACAGAAATCTTTATAGCTCCACACATGCCTAATTATCAATACAAATTATAATTTATGTTCAAGAATAAATTAAAAATATAAATACATATTAAAATGTCTGAGAATGAAATAAATGTTAATGTCTTCTACATTGATAACAAGTTACATCAAGACCCAAACATCCACTTTTCTTTTACTCCCTGTAGTAATGTAGATATCACTTAACAGTTCATTATATTGGAAGAGATTAATGCCATCTGCTTTATTGTACTTTTGCTTCTCTCGCCAACTTAATACGCGTTTCGCCCACTCGTTCCCTCTCTCCCGCTCATCCATCTGGTGCAATGCACATCCTATGACATATGGTGGGGCCAATCTTCAATAATGATGGATACATCTGTAGACTTTCCTCCAGCCTCTCGTAAAGTCAACTCTATACTTTGTTCTCTCTGCCGTCACCTCTTGAAATCCAACGTAAGGGGGAAATTACCCGCATTGAATTACAGGAGAAAGATCCTTGGCGCTGAGTCTGTGGTTCAGTCTCCAGCGCCTGATGGGCCAGGCCTCATCCAGGTCTCCAACATGGCTTTGTTCAAAGGAACCGACCGAGTGAGAAAGAGATAAAAGGCGACTTAATAAAGCCTGGTTTGTTCTCTTCTTCCTTTGTGTTCCCTTTGTGTGTGTCGTGGAGGACGTTGATTATTCCGCTACATACGTGTCATTTTCAGTCATCTCTATGGAGCTAGTGAGACATTACATTGGCTTTGAATTACTCTACGAACTTGAAAGCCACTTGCAGAAATGGCAAACCTCAACTCAGTGAAGACCTATGGAAAAATAAGCTACTTGGCTGACGAGGGCCCATCTCTCCGAGATTGTGTGTCGAAAAGAATATCATTGGCCTAATACATCTCCAGGAAAAATGGGTTTTTGGTTTTAATCATGGAATGGAGGAATCATTAAAATATGACGTGGCTTTGGATTTATAGAGGATCTTATAGGTGAAAAAGGATAAAATAGATACAAAGGCAGCCAAGTATAAAGGGGTTGTCCGAAAGTCTAAAAACATGGCTGCTTCCTTCAAAAACAGCGACACACTTGACCACATTTAGTGCATTTTATTGTAGATAATCTTCACTCATTAATATACATTACAGCTGAAGTACTGGCACTGACCATGATCAGGTGTGGAGTAGTTTTTTGAAGAAGGCGGCCATGTTTGGCAACCACCAGACACCCCTTTAACTTGTTGGCCAATGAGATAGAAAACAGTTACATCTAACTTTATTTTTTTCTGATTGGGGCGATCCGACTGATTCAGACTGAGCGTGGAATTTAACTTTCATATTGTGTAGCAAGCCCAAGCACTTCAGGAAGAAGAAGGTGAACTCCGGTGGACCTGAGCGGGGAAGCGACACATGCAGGATATCGGGCGCACGTTCTTAGTGACTCCCCGCACAGCGCATTATACACGGACAATGCACTTACATGCACCAGGAAGAAGAAGGTGAACTCCGAACTCCGGCGGACCTGAGCGGGGAAGCGACACATGCAGGATATCGGGGGCACGATCTTAGTGACTCCCCGCACAGAGCATTATACACGGACAATGCATTTTCTGTGAACTACAAGGAACGGGTAAGTAAATTTGCCCCTTTGGTCTGGTCTTATAGTCCACCTAAGACCCACCAAATTTAACGAATATAAGGAACATTTCAGCAAATCATAAATACTTCATCTTCTTTACAGAAATCCATTTTTGGACCCCAAAGATGGAGTGGAAGCCGTAGACCCTCAGCTCCAGATGACTTTGCCTTCAGAAGAATTTGCACAGCTGAAGGGTCATTTCTTCAGACAATGAACACTGATAGTGGAAGACGACAAAATCCTGAGGGATAGAGAAGGTTTCCGTCTCTTGCAGGACCTGACAGCCGGAGGACAGGTCCTACTCCATTAGCAGAAGAAACGTCAGTGACTCCGGAAGACGACTTTCTCCAGGGGGCGCCTGAATCAGTAGATGTAACGTCCCACCGGAGGGGTTAGGCTGTGAAATTGTGAACCTTTAATACTTTTTAGCTGTAGGAGAAGTAGGACCCACTAACCCTGCAATCTGTAAAGGTCCCATAGGACAGACACCTTTAAGGTAGAGTATTATGTGTTATTCCTGATGTGAGAGGTCCTTCCCTTAAGCCTGGGGTCCTGTTTGTACAGAGATTCTGGTTGGCTCTTGGCCCAGGATGGAATAAGGAGCAGACGGGGCTGAGGCTGCTGCCCAGACATCAAGCTTACAACTTATCTCTGCAGGACCCAGAGCTACACCAGGACCTGGTACCGAGGCTCCCTACACCAGGACCTGGTACCGAGGCTCCCTACACCAGGACCTGGTACCGAGGCTCCCTACACAGACACATGGTAACGCCCTAGGATGGTACGAGGCTACCATATACCGGGCTTGAGCGCGGGCTCCTGCCAGGAACACCATCCAACCAGTGCATGGTTCCCTCGATAAATGACCGTAAAGTTTAAATGGTTGACATCCGTGATCCCTGCATAAGGCTGATAACACCAAGGGCCCCCCCATTTACCATCACTCAGGGATCCCTGCACCTATACACCGGGGTTGCCCTATGAAGAAACATTCTGCACCTGCAGCGTCTCCTCCCTTCTTGTGCTTCCAACCTGCCAGGCGTTGGACGAGGACATCTTCCCCTCCATGTACATGGACCACCGCGGGCAGCTCCGACAGCACTACAGGGATCTTTATGGCTCTGGCTGCCCCCAAGACAGAAAAGGCCCCGGTGGGGGATGTTGTATTACTCAATGTACCGTATATACTTGTGTTAAGCCATGGGTTTTAGAACACGAAGTCTTGGGAAATAAGTTAAAAATAAAACTTCCATACTACATTCTGAGGCTCCTGCAGCTCCTTCATCTTCTCGGACAAAGCGGGCAGAGACACGTCACAAGCGACTTGACTGGGACAATAAGAACGTCGAAGCTTTAGTGGGGAAGTTCTGCAGAGCATTTGAATACGGGGGGGGGGGGGGGGTACGGGGGGAGGAGGGGTTATTTGATTAATGGGGAGACTCTGACCAATGCATTGCCCACCCTAGGCTTATACTTGAGTCAATACGTTTTCCCTTATAAATAAGGTGCCTGGACATTATACTGAGTCATACGCTATACTGGTAAATATCTGATAAACTGCCCACCCCCATCACACACACCCAAATACAGCGGGTACAAGGTAAGTTCCATCCTTAGGATTCAGGGTGAGATGAGATCCTCTGTTTGTAGTCCACAGCGCAGCGGGATAGGGTGAAGTGCAAGGGTGAGTTTCTTTTTCCCGCGCCCGGTCCGAGTTCTGGGACGTCGCGCCGCTGATCTGTGGCCTTAATCAACTAAAAAGCTTTTTCATCTTTTTGGCTTGTGTCTGGAAGCTTTTACTGTTGTGCAGAGAACTTCTCGTGTCAAACTTCATTTATGTAATGGCAGCAAATGAAAGTCAGTTCAATAGACTCCATTTATCTTCCTGGTCAGCGGCTGCGGATGCAAAGTCCATCAATTCGGAATATGAGACGGGAAAAAAGTGCTGATGGCGGCGCGTGTCGCAGCTCAATATCTGAAAAATGGGCCGACCCAGAAACAATCATCCTGAACCTGCAGAAACAGCCCTGTCCTCGGCCCGGGGAATGTCTCACCGACTGCAGAGAAATGGGCCAAATTATAGGCAGGTCAGGACGAGGGCCATCTAGTCATGAGACGGTGCTGCGGGACCCTTACGATGGGCCTAGCACTTAGCGATACATAAGGTGTAACCCACTCACACAGTGCTGGGTCCACTACAGGTCTAACCAACCTCACATGGTGCCAGGTCCACTACAGGTCTAACCAACCTCACACGGTGCCGGGTCCACTACAGGTCTAACCAAAACCTCACCGTTGCGGGTCCACTAAGGTCTAACAACCAAACACAGTGCCAGGTCCACTTAAAGAGTTCTCAAACCAACTCACATGGTGCGGGTCCATACAGGTCTACCAACCCACCGGGCCTGGGTCCCCTACAGGTCTAACCAACCACACACGGTGCCAGGTCCACTACAGGTCTAACCAACCGCACACGGTGCCTGGTTACATTAAGGTCTAACCAACTCACACGTTGCCAGGTCCATACAGGTTAACCAACCTCCACAGGCCAGGTCCTCACAGGTTTGAAACCAACCTCACACAGTGCCTGACCAGGTCCCTAAAGGTGTAACCAACCTCAACGGGCAGGGTCACTACAGGTGTAACCAACCTCACACGGTGCCGGGTCCACTACAGGTCTAACCAACCTCACACGGTGCTGGGTACACTACAGCTCTAACCAACCTCCCACAGTGCCAGGTCCACTACAGGTGTAACCAACCTCACACAGTGCCAGGTCCACTACAGGTGTAACCAACCCCACACAGTGCCAGGTCCACTACAGGTGTAACCAACCTCACACAGTGCCAGGTCCACTACAGGTGTAACCAACCTCACACGGTGCCGGGTCCACTACAGGTCTAACCAACCTCACACGGTGCTGGGTACACTACAGGTGTAACCAACCTCACACAGTGCCGACCCACTACAGGTCTAACCAACCTCCCACAGTGCCAGGTCCACTACAGGTGTAACCAACCTCACACAGTGCCAGGTCCACTACAGGTGTAACCAACCTCACACAGTGCAGGGTCCACTACAGGTGTAACCAACCTCACACGGTGCCGGTTCCACTACAGGAGTAACCCAACTCACACGGTGCCAGGTCCACTACAGGTCTAACCAACCTCACACGGTGCAGGGTCCACTACAGGTGTAACCAACTCACACGGCGGGTCAATACAGGTGTAACCAACCTCACACCGGTTGCCGGTTCCACTACAGGTGTCTAACCCAACCTACACGGTGGTGCAGAGTCCACTACAGGTTAACCAACCCACCACGGTGCTGGGTACACTACAGGTTGTAACCAACTAACACAGTGCCGCCCAACAGGTCTAACCAACCTCCCACAGTGCCAGGTCCACTACAGGTGTAACCAACCTCACACAGTGCCAGGTCCACTACAGGTGTAACCAACCTCACACAGTGCCAGGTCCACTACAGGTGTAACCAACCTCACACGTGCCAGTTCAAACAGGTGTAAAACAACCTCACACGAGGGTGCAGGTCCAATAAAGGTCTAAAACCAACCTCCACACTGGGTCCGGGTCCACTACAGGTGTAACCAACCTCACACGGTGCCGGGTCCACTACAGGTCTAACCAAACTCACACGGTGCCAGACCCAGATCGTCCACTACAGGTCTAACCAACCTCACATGGTGCCAGGTCCACTACAGGTGTAACCAACCTCACATGTTGCCGGGTCCACTACAGGTCTAACCAACCTCACACATTGCCAGGTCCACTACAGGTGTAACCAACCTCACACGGTGCCGGGTATAGGGGGTCTAACCAACCTCACACGGTGCAGGTACACTCCAGGTTGTAACCCACCCACACGGATGCGGGTCCATACAGGTCTAACAAACTCACACGCGGTGCAGACCCAGATCGTCCATACAGGTCGAACCAAACTCACACGTTGCAGGGTCCTACTACAGGGTAACCAACCTCACACAGGCAGGTCACTACAGGTGGTAACCAACCTTCAACACGGTGCAGGGTTCACTACAGGTGTAACCAAACCCACACGCTGCGGGTCCTACAGGACCGAACCCCACCGCACACGGTGATGGGGACACTACGCTTAACCAACCTCCCACAGTGCAGGTCCACTACAGTGTAACAAACCTAACACAGGCCCCCAAGGGGTTTTTTTGTCCCCCCCCCTACAGGTGAACCAAAACCCAACACCGGCCCGGTCCAATACAGGTGATAAACCAACCTAACACAGTCCAGGTCCACACAGGGTAACCAAAACCACCCTCAACGGTGCAGGTCCACTACCGGTCTAACCACCTCACACGGTTGCTGGGTAGGGGACATACACGTTTGTAAACCAACCTCCCAGTGCCGACCCATACAGGTTGAACCAACCTCCCACAGTGCCAGCACACTACAGGTGTAAACCTCCAACCTCACACAGTGCCAGGTCCACTACAGTGTTGTAACCAACCCTCACACAGTGACAGGTCCACTAAGGTGTAACCAACCCACACGGTGCGGGTTCCACTACAGGTGTAACAACCTCACACGGGGGTGCCAGGGTCCACTACAGTCTAACCAACCTCACACGGTTGCAGGGTCACTACAGGTGTAAAACAAACCCACATGGTCGGGTCCACTACAGGTGTAACCACCTCACACGGGTGCCGGTTCCACTAAAGGTTTTCTTTTTCTGTTCTAAACAAACATCACACGGGGTGGCCAGGTCCACTACAGGTCTAACCAACTCACACGGTGTGGGTACACTAAAGGGTGTAAACAACCTCACACAAGTGACGACCCACTCAAGGTTAACCAACCTCCACAGTGCAGGTCCCACTACAGGTGTGTAACCAACTCCCCCCCCCCACAGTGCAGGGGTCCACTTCAGGTGTAAACCAACCTAAACAGTGCCAGTTCCACGACAGGTGTAACCAACCCACACGGTGCCAGTCCACTAAGGTTTAACAACCTCACAAGGTCCGGGTCCACTACAGGTGTAACCAACCTCACCGGTCGGGTCCATACAGGTCTAACCAAACGCACACGGTGCCAGAACCAGAGCGTCCACTACAGGGTCTACCAAACTCACACGTTGCCAGACCAGATCGTCCACTACAGTAACCAACCTCACATGGGGCCAGGTCCATACAGGTGTAACCAACCCTCCAACACGTGCCGGGTCACACTACAGGTCTAACCAAAATCACACATTGCCAGGTCAATACGGTCTACCCAAACTCACAGGTGCCGCCCAGATCGTCCACTACAGGTAACCAACCTACCTGTGCCAGGGGGTCCACTACAGGTGTAACCAACCTCACACGGTGCCTGGTACACTACAGGTCTAACCAACCTCACACATTGGCCAGAGGTCCAACTACAGTGTAAAACCAACCTCACACGTGGCCGGTACAATAGAGGTCTACCCAACTCCACCGGTGCAGGGTCCAATACAGGTGTAACAACCTCACACGGGTGCGGGTTACACTACCAGGTCTAACCAAACTCACACGGTGCCAGACCCAGATCGTCCACTACAGGTCTAACCAACCTCACATGGTGCCAGGTCCATAACAGTCTGTAAACAACCTCACAACCAGTGCCAGGTCCACATACAGGGTGTAAACCAACCTCACACAGTGCCAGGTCAATACAGGTGTAACCAACCTCACACGTTGAGGGTTCCCCTCAGGTCTAACAACCTCACACGGTGCCGGGGTCCATACAGGTGTGTAACCAACCTCACACGTTGCGGGGTCCCACTACAGAGTGTAACCAACTTCCAACGGTGCGGGTCCACTACAGGTTAACCAACTCACAATGGTGCCGGGTCCATACAGGTCTAACCAAAACTACACGGTGCCGGACCCAGATCGTTCCACTACAGTCTAACAACCTCAACAGTGCAAGGTCCACTACAGGTGAATGTAACCAACATCCACACGTTGCCGGGGTCCACTACCGGTCTAACAACCCTCACACATTGCCAGGTCACTACATGTGTCCCAACCTCACACTGGCTTGCGGGTCCAATACAGGTAACCAACTAACATGGTGCACGGGTCCACTACAGGTCTAACCAACCTCACACGGTGCCGGGTCCACTACAGGTCTAACCAAAACTCACACGGTGCCCGGGACCCAGATCGACCCTATCGTCTAACCAACCTCCATGGTGCAAGGTTCCACAAGGTGTAACCAACCTCAACACGGATGCCAGGGTCCACTCCAGGTTAAACCAAACTCACACAGGCCGGGGTCAACTACAGGTCTAACCAAACTCAAACGGTTGCCGGGTTTTGTTTGTCGTCACTACAGTCTAAACAACCCCCACATTGCCAGTTCACTTACAGGTCTAACCAACCTCACATGGTAGCGGGTCCACTACAGGTCTAACCAACCTCACACGGTGCCGGGTCCACTACAGGTCTAACCAACCACACACAGTGCCAGGTCCACTACAGGTCTAACCAACCCCACACGGTGCCGGGTCCCCTACAGGTTAACCAACCTCAAAACGGTGCCAGGTCAACTACAGGTTAACAAACAGCACACGGTTTGCGGGTCACTACAGGTCTAACCAACCGCACAACAGGCCAGGTCACTACAGGTACTAACCCACCAACACGTTTGCCGGGTCCACTACAGGTCTAACCAACATAAAACAGTGGCAGGTACCACTACGGTGTAACCAACCTCACACGTCCGGTCCACTACAGGTTCCACCAACCTCACACGGGGTGGGTCCACTACAGGTCTAAACAACCTCACAAGTGCAGGGTCCACTACAGTGAAACCAACATCACACAGTGCCAGGTCCCCACTACAGGTTACCCAATCTCACAGGTGCCATGTCACTTACAGGGTCTAACCAACCCCAAACGGGTGCAGGGTCCCACTAAGGTATAACCCACGCACCGGTGCCGGGTTCCATACAGGTCTAACCAACATCAAAGGTGCAGCGGTCCACTACAGGTCTAACCAAATCACACAGGCCAGGTCACTACAGGTTGTAACCAAACCTCCATGGTGCCAGGTCCCATACAAGGTGTAACCAACCTCACACGGTGCCAGGCACTAAGGTCTCAACCAACTCAAACAGTGCCAGGTCCACGAAGGTCTAACCAAACTCACCACGGTCCCGGGTCCATACAGGTCTAACAAACCTCACACGGTGCAGGGTCACTACAGTGTAACCAACCTCAAACGGTGCCGGTCCAACGGTCAACCAACTCACACGGGGCAGGGTCCACTACAGGTTTAACCAGAACCCTCACACGGGCCGGGCACTACAGGTTAACACAATCGCACGGTTTGCATGTCCAATTACAGGTCTAACCCAACCCCAACGGGTGCAGTCAACTACAGGTCTAACCACACAACCCCACCCTGTGCCAGGTCCACTAACAGGGTTAACCAACCTCCCCGGTGCAGGGTCCAATACAGGTGTAGTAACCAACCTCACACAGGTTTGCCGGGTCCAAAAAAGGTCTAAACACTCTCACACGGTTGCCATGTCCACTACAGGTCTAACCAACCCCACACGGTGCCGGGTCCACTACAGGTCTAACCAACCTCACACGGTGGCGGGTCCACTACAGGTCTAACCAACCTCACACGTGCAGGGTCCACTACAGGTATAACCAAATCACACAGTGCCAGGTCCACTACAGGTGTAACCAACCTCACACGGTGCCAGGTCCACTACAGGTGTAACCAACCTCACACGGTGCCAGGTCCACTACAGGTCTAACCAACCTCACCACAGTGCCAGGTCCACTACAGGTCTAACCAACCTCACACGGTCCCGGGTCCACTACAGGTCTAACCAACCTCACACGGTTGCAGGTCCAAAACGGTCTAACCAACCTCCCACCAGTGCCAGGTCCACTAAGGTTCAACAACCACACGGTGACGGGTCCATACAGGTGTTGTAACCAACCTAACATGGTGCCGGGTTCCACTACAGTCTAACCACCTCACACAGCGCCAGGTCCACTACAGGTGTAACCAAACATCTACACGGTGGCGGGTCCACTACAGTCTACCAACCTCACAAGGTTAAGGTCCACCACAGGTGTAACCAAACCTCACACGGGTGCCGTGTCCATACAGGTTGTACCACCCTCACACGGTGCCGGGTCCACCTACAGGTTCTAACCACCACACACAGAGCAGGTCCACTACAGGTTTAACCAACCTCACACGGTTTTTTAAAAAACCGACGAAACTGTGTCGCGTGGGTGAGCGCTCACCTTCACGTCTATGGGATGGGGCATTCAGGGGCGTTAGATTATTTTCGGCGCTGCTGACAGCGCCACCTGGTGGAAGGCCGGAGGAAGGAAACTACCATCTTAAATCCCAGCCGGACCCGGAAATCTGTGCAGAGAACGCGCCGCTGATAGCGAGAATGGGCCGGGCAGGGTAAGTAATGACTGCACCAATGTAAATGTTATATAAGGCTTAATTTCAACCCTACTAAACAAAGGCAGAAAACTCAAGGTAGTTGTAAGCAGAATATGGGAACAGGACGAGAACAAGTAGACAAAGTCAAGGCCCTGATGGCTAAGAACTCTTCAGCTTCTACTTATCAAGCTCTCCCGCCGCCGGTAAGGGGCAATAGGAGAGGTTATTAAAATAGAAATACTATGTAAAGCTGTGAACTTACATTATGGCGGAGAATTCAAAATGCTCCCGGCCCTTAATCCGCCATTGATTTTCTCTCAGTGGAGCGGATGGAGGACGAAAGATGGCTGCGGTCACATGCCACATGATGGGCAGGTCTGTGATCATCATTTGGGCGCAATGTTTTGTGGTGAGACCTATATAATAGTGCAATGTGCAAGTGATAGCAGTTTTACACACTAATCAAAACAACGAACCACTTGGAATAGTTTTCTTTAAAATTCTTGCTTTATATAATTTCTTTTAGAATAGTTAGTTAAAAAGGTACAATATGTAGAAAAGACTGTATTCGTATAATAACTTCTGAGGATTAAACCTCAACCCAGTCCTTTGAATTCTTGCAATGTTGCATATATGCAATTACAACTTCGAGATTCACTGTACCGTGGCTTGTACTATGCTAAAAGAATTATATTAAAGAAAAAGAAATTTTAAAGAAAAACATTTCGTTGTGGTTCGTGGGTTTGATTATATACGATAGTCTATGGGACTAAATTGGGAGCAGTTGTCCACCATTTTTCAAATCTCGGGTTGCCAAGTAATATTTTATATCAAGCAGTTACACAACATCATTACTATTGGTAACAGAGCAGAGCGTTCCTGGGAGCAGAGCAGGAGAGGGAGGAGCTCTTATGAGAACGAGGCGGATCGTGGGATTGTGTCAACCTCGGGTGGCCATCTTGGAGATACCTGCGATTTTAGAAAGCGATAACATTTTGTAAACTGTTTTAGTTGTTTTGTGATTAATGACGTGGAGTTTGTTGTTTGGCTATTCATTTATAGCATTATAGGTTTTATATAGGACGTTTTATATTCCTGGAATATCCTTAACTGTTTGATGAAACCCAAAACTAAGCTGCAGGAGAGGAGTCCTGACCCAGCAGAACACAGACAGGTCCTGGCCCAGCAGAACACAGACCGGTCCTGACCCAGCAGAACACAGACAGGTCCTGACCCAGCGAACACAGACAGGTCCTGGCCCAGTAGAACACAGACCGGTCCTGACCCAGCAGAACACAGACCGGTCCTGGCCCAGCAGAACACAGACAGGTCCTGGCCCAGTAGAACACAGACCGGTCCTGACCAAGCAGAACACGGACCGGTCCTGGCCCAGCAGAACACAGACCGGTCCTGGCCCAGCAGAACACAGACCGGTCCTGACCCAGCAGGACACAGACCGGTCCTGACGTGTGGCCCCGAGGAGCCCGGAGTAACGCCACGCCGCCTGCCGCACGATACAAATGACACATCTCATCCTTTCCGCACATTAATGTCTCGTTACTGAACAAAACGATGAAATGTGATATTAATTCCTGTGGTCAAATACATGAACCTTTTAATGGCGGAAATATAAGATATTAAGACGCACATTTTGGATTATTGTTTTGAAACATTTTCACTTGGGCAATTTTTGGGGAAAAAAAATCAATATTATCATCTCATCTTCTTGATCATCATCATAACTCTACAGATTCCATTATGAATTTCTTGTGACTCTGTTGCCTCTGTTCTTCATGTCTAGTAATGGCACTTTCCTTACATGAGCCCCTCCTGTCCATGTAGCATTGCATCCTGTAGCTCCCTCTTCCCTGCAGCTTGCTCCTCCTCCCTGCAGCTCCCTCTTCCCTGCAGCTTGCTCCTCCTCCCTGCAGCTCCCTCTTCCCTGCAGCTTCCTCCTCCCTGCAGCTCCTTCCTCCCTTCAGCTGACAGAGACATAGTTCTGGTTATTTTAAAGAGGAGAACATCCCCTTTAAAATTGCACCAGAACTGGGTTTCTGGGTTTCACAGTTCATAAGATAATGTAATTGTTATTAAGGCTTATATTTCAACCCTACTCCACAAAGGCAGAAAACTCAAGGTAGTTGTAAAGCAGAATCTGGGAACAGACTAGAACAGTAGACAAAGTCAATGGGCCCTGATGCTAGAACCTCTTCCAAGCTTTCCCTACCTTATCAAGCCCTAGCGGTAAGGGGCAACTAGGAGACGTTCATTAAAATAGAAGCTACTATGTAATTAGCTGTGGACTTACATTATGGCGGAGAATTAAAATGCTCCCGGCCCTTTAATCAGCCCATTGATTTTCTCTCAGTGGAGCGGATGCAGGACAGAAAGATGGCTGCTGGTCACATGTCCACATGCCTGGGCAGGTCATGTGATCATCATTTGGCCAATGTTGTGGTGAGACCTATCTCACTAGTGCAATGTGCAGTGATGGCAGTTACACACATCATTACTATGGTAACAGAGCAGGAGCGTCACTGGGAGCAGAGCAGGAGAGGGAGGAGCTCTTACTGAGAACTGAGGGATCGTGGGAGTTGTTGTAACCTGTGGTGGCCATCTTGGAGATAACTGCGTATTTTAGAAAGCCGATAACATTTTGTGACGTTGAGTTTTGTTGTATTTATTCATTTATAGCTATATAGGTTTTTGTATCAGACGTTTATATTCCTGGAATATCCCTTTAACTGTTGATGAACCAAAACTAAGCTGCAGGAGAGGGATGGGTCTGATGCTAAGCAATGCAGCTGGAAGGCCTAAACCCGTGTTCACACTGACATTGTTCAAGAAAAACACAATCAGCGCCTCCTCAGCCGCACCCCACGGACAGAGGGTGACACTTGTGCGTATTTTTGGGAAACTTTTGTTGACGCTGCTGTTCTTTAAGGTGACAGGGACCACAAGGCTGCCCCAGAAGACATTGCAGAGGGGCCGTTGTAACATTCAATAAGGAATGTTTTTAAGGGGGTGGAGCTTATGAAACCACAACCCACTTTTCCCAGCAGCTGACTGGATGATTAGGGATTTTCAGTTGCATCAAGGTGGCATCTGCATGGGGACAACAAGGATTTCGGGAGTGCACTGCCACCAATTTTTGTCTGGCTGGAAAATCCCTTTAAAGGAAATCTACCATTTTTTTTAATGCATTGTGAACCAAATATACCACGAGAATGCTGTAGCTACACAGATGCAGAAACATATCTTGTTTAATCCCTGATCCAAGTGGTTTTGCTCAAAAATCTATTATAAAATTCAGGACCTCGGGAAAACTGGATGCAGACTGCCTGCCGTGTTTCATGGAGCTTCCTGAACTGTCCAGACAGGACTAATCAACCTGAGCTGGATGAATCATACACAGCAGCTGGGGGATGGGGAAGCAATCGATTACTTCTGCCTATCAGGCACAACACAGTGATTATATCATTCTCTGGAGCAGTGTATAATTAGGGTAAGAGGAGAGGCGCCGGGGCATCCACTGAAGCGAGAGTCTCATTATCCTCAATTTTTGTAATTATTTTTAGAGCAAAACGATTCAGCTCAGTGATTTAACAAGATATGTTTCTGCATCAGTGTAGCTACAGCATTCACAAGGTATAGCCGTGAGTTATGTTCTGTCACACCTCCCTGTCCTACGAGATGTAAATAAACGAAGAGTACTTGGGTGAGTGCCGCTTGTTTTTTCTATCTTTTTTACATTCACAAGATATGTTTCTGCATCAGTGTAGCTACAGAATTTGCTGTTTGCTTCACAATGAATGAAAAGCAATGGCAGATTTCCTTTAAGAGACACATCTCTACCGTTTTTTTGGAATTCCCAAAAAATCCAATAATTAATAATTTTTAATTAGTATTTATAGCTCCCGTGTCCTGTGTTGCAGCAGGAGCTCGGCGTCTCGTCATGTTGGCGCCTGCCCCCCGCACTGTGACTGTAACGCTGATGCAAATTGGTGTTATAGAGAAATCTCCACGAGGCGCCGGTCTCCTCCGTGACTTTACCGTTCTGCTTCTTGTTTGCAGAGGAAAAAAACCTCAGACAATTCCCATATTTTGCCTGAAATCCGTCTCCAGCCTCTCCCTCCCGCCGGCTCCATGACAGTCCTCAGGCTGAAGTGATAAAGCGGCGGCGGACAGGTTGTAACTTACCCAACAAAATATTCCACTGTTGTTGCTGCCGAGGCAAGAAAACACATAATGAAATAACAGGATCTCGCTGACAGCGGCCGCACAATGCGCCATTATCTGCATTATCTAATGCGCTGCTCTGAAGCTGCCGGTGATTGTGATGGGGCCGTAATCACACGACTATGGAAAGCCGCCGCCGCGATGTGCTGCGCAGGAAGGATTCACCGAGGATCAGAATTATAATCAGACAAATCATCTTCTTAAATGGAATCATCTAAGAAAGCTTCACGACACCAGATAAAGCCGGGACGGGGAAACGTCTGTGCGCAATGTGCAGTAACGGGAAAGCACAGGGAAATGTGCTGTAACGGGCAAGCACAGGGAAATGTGCAGTAACGGGAAAGCGCAGGGAAATGTGCAGTAACGGGAAAGCACAGGGAAATGTGCAGTAACAGGAAAGCACAGGGAAATGTGCAGTAACGGGAAAGCACAGGGAAATGTGCAGTAACGGGAAAGCACAGGGAAATGTGCAGTAACAGGAAAGCACAGGGAAATGTGCAGTAACGGGCAAGCACAGGGAAATGTGCAGTAACGGGAAAGCACAGGGAAATGTGCAGTAACGGGAAAGCGTAGGGAAATGTGCAGTAACGGGAAAGCGCAGGGAAATGTGCAGTAACGGGAAAGCGCAGGGAAATGTGCAGTAACGGGAAAGCGCAGGGAAATGAAAAGCAACAGTAAAGTAGATGATATTATGCAGTAACGGGAAAGTGCAGGAAAATAAACAACAGCAAAGAGCAGGAAAGGAGGGACAAGATAACACAACATTACAGCACAGGATCTACAGGAAACATCACTGAACCTCCCACCCACTCATCTGTACAGCTCTGCTGATCTATGTGTAACCATGGTAACAGACTACAAACAAACTATCTGTGTAGTCTGACCCCGCCCTCTTGTGATCTGATCCCGGAGTCAAAGAGGCAAAAAACCTTCAAGATTTCAAGTAAAATAAACACATTTATTTTGTTTTATTTTTTTAATACAAACATATTATAAAAAAACAGGATATTCCCAATGAATGTATAGAAAAAAAGACAAACCCTACATAAGACATACGGGAAATATACATGAATTGTGATATATACGGAGGTCTGTGCCTACAGTGGTGTGAGGAGTCCTGCACATGGCAGCATCACGGCTCCATACAAGTTCTGGTACATGAGGTCCTGTAATCCTGCAGCCACAGCTATCTATAGGACCTTCATACAGGACTGTGCAGAAGTGAGGCAGGTGTAGAATAAAATGCTGCACTGTAAGAAAGCCTGAAAAAATGCAATGTAATAAAAGAGTTAAAAATGCAGAAGTATAATCCCAAACATCCGGCGTGATCCCAAACATCCGGCGTGATCCCAAACATCAGGCGTTATCCCAAAACATCCGGCGTGATCCCAAACATCCGGCGTGATCCCAAACATCCGGCGTGATCCCAAAACCAATCCCGGCGTGATCCCAAACACATTCCGGCGTGATCCCAAAACATCCGGCGTTATCCCAAACATCCGGGCGTGATCCCAAACATCCGGCGTGAACATCGCCAAAACATCCGGCGTGATCCCAAACATCCGGGTGATCCCAAACATCGCGTGATCCCAAACATCCGGCGTGATCCAAACATCACGGCCGTGATCCCAATACATCCGGCGTGATCCCAAACATCCGGCGTGATCTTCCCAAACATCCGGCGTGATCCCAAACATCGGCGATCCCAAACATCGGCGTGACCCAAAAATCACGCTGTCGATCCCAAACATCCGGCGTGATCCCAAACATCCGGCGTGATCCCAAACATCTGGCCAATGTCCAGAGGCATCTTCAGTGTGGACCAGAACAAGTCATCATCATTTACTCAGCCTGGGATTGTATAAAGATACAGGAGGATTAGAACGAGCCTAAAGCCACAGGAGATGTGTCCTTAGTTATCACAGATGTCTGGGACTACATCCCTGCTGACCTCCTCTGGAAGCGATGACCCTGGAGAATCCCGATCTCATCATTCATTCCGTCCGGGATTACATAAACAGACAGAAGGATTGGAGCAAAGCAAATCCACTGAAGATCTGTGCTTACGTCTCCGAGATGTGAGGAACGACATAAATCCTGCCGAGATCCTTCACATACTACCTGGAAGTGATGGAACCAACCTGGAGGATCCCGATGTCAACATCTTCCGAGATGTCTGGGACTAAATGGAAAGACAGAAGTATTGGCGGGAGCCTCCATCCACACAGGATCGCTGCTTAGTTCTCCGAGATGTTTGGAACAACCTTCCTGCCAAGTTCTTCCAGACACCTTGATGAACTGACGCCGTTTTGAAATCACATGCCTAACACTTTTGCACAGTACTGTACAGCATTCAGATATGTGGCAATGCTTGGAAGGATAGTGTATTATTGAGGTACGTAGGAGGCGCGGCTTCTAGACGAGGTCTCCTCCTATATATATATATATATATATATGATGCCATATAGCGCCATGATACTGCTGTATATGAGGGGCCTAACCTTTCATACAGAACCAGAGGGAGTCCATGTGTCCGTGCCCTGATACAATGAATAGTATTATACAGTATCTGGGTGTTCACAGCTCTCCAGTGGATACTACAACTCCTAGCAGTGCTCTGAGTGTTGAGGGTTGTAGTATTTGTTGTATTGGAACGTAACACAACAAGGAGATGTCCGGTGCTTAGGATGGACCGTGGTTCAAATAGTGAAGGTCCAACCAGGCACACAATGAGGGCACCGCATGGTGTCCCCCGATTGTTAACCCATTAATTGTACCAGGCACATCTCCTACACGGATCAACCACAAAGCCTCTAGGAATAATAGAAGGTCCCGTGGTCCGTGGCTGCTCAGACCTTCGCCTGACAATGGAAATGTTGTAGGACATAACAATAGTAATAATATAAAAGATACAATAAATGAGTATTACAGTCCCAGCAATGATGGATCCGACCCATAGAATTCACAATAAAGACACAACGTATAACGGTCGCCACTACAACACCCATCATTCCTGCACTATTGCATTTCAAGTGTTTGCAGTTGGGTTGTACATTGTAGGGGGGTTCCAGACCCCAATACTGATGACGTGATATGCACATAGGTGGGTCCTGAGTAGCTCATTGGTTTGGGTACCACAAGTTCCAGCAGCTGATAAACACTAGAAGAACACAGCTCCGTCCATAGTGTAGTGGCCGCACGCCCAAACTGCAGGCGCAGCTCTGATAGACGGGAATGGGAGCCGCACCTGGAGGCGGACGAAATCTCCCATCAGAATCCATCCTGATAACCCGGGACATCACTCATAGACCCAGGCACCGGGACTGTGGGATTTTCTTATATCTGTTATCCATGGACTCCTGTCTTCTAATATCAACTTTAATAATTATGCTAATGAGTCAGAAGGGTGTAACCAGAGCTCTTCCGTGCTGTAGCTTCACGGGCTGTTACACTGTTACACACCCACTTCTGTCTGCTGTAATCTCACACAGTAGGAGGGTGAAGAGTTCCTGTTCAGTGTGATAGCCTGTGAAGCTACTGCACAGAGGGGGTCTGGTAACTCCCCCAGGAGCCCTTTGGACTCATTCGCATAATTATAAAGTTAATTTTTGAAGGAAGGAACAAATAGAAGAAGATGCCACAGTCCCGGTGTCTGGATCTATGAGTGATGTCCCTGGATTGGCTGGATGGATTCTGATGGGAGATTTCTTTTCAGTATAAGAGCCTGGAAAAACCCTGTAAAAAGTGGCGCCATCTCACCAAGATTAGGCCACGCCCTGGACAGGATCAAATAAACCAATTGGCAGCTGGATATTATAAAAATGGACACAATACAGATACATATTTTGGGGGTCAGTTGCCGCCAGTTTATGTGTATAATGTATTCGGCCCCAGTCGCAGCTTCGGGGTGTGTGATCCGATACTTTGTATACATTAATATCAAATATGGCATAAAACAAGGTAACAAGTCTGATGTGTGGCGCCCTGCGTATGATTGTGGCCGTGCTCGGTATTACTCAGGTTACTTGAACATACGGTGCTGCAATATAAGACACAACCACAAGCTAACCTGTGGCGCTGTTCACTCAATGGATGGGGCCTCCACCAATCAGAACCCCCCGCACTGACAACGAATGGTCCCCATCACCTGTCACTAGAGGAGTCCTGGGCTACGAATGTACAACCCTCCAAATCCAGTAAAGACCAATGGCCGCACAGAGATGATGAGCGCGACACTTCGAGGTATTGTACATGAAGTAGATACGTAGAAAATGAGCTGCTGCCGTCACACAGGAAAAAAACCTAAAAAAATAGATCAATATAAAAATACTCGTCATCATTTCTCATGCTTTGTATAAAAAAAAGTTAAAAAAAATTTCGAGTCTCTGCAGAGAAGAAGGTGGATTAAAGCGTTGGTAGGTCGTTGTTCACAGTATCGGGTGAGGTCACAGCAGATGTAGGGGGCGCCGGGTAGGTCTGCGGGGTGGTAGGTGGTGCAGACAATGCGGGCGCTTAGTCCTTAGTGACAGACTCCTCCCTGCGCCCCTGAGGCTTATAGCCGGGGGTCTCCTATGGAGCTGCTCTGACACTTTGCTCTTCGCTATTGCTAATGGAAGGTCACGTATCGCTCACGTCTTATTACATCTAAAACTATCTAATAAAAAGCTCTGAATCCCCTGCAGAAACCCAGAGATAAAGGATAAGATTCTCCCTGCCTGCAGCCTCCACTAGGGGGAGCATCCTGTACACTACGTGTACAATCGCCTCCATATGATTGCAGGATGTAGTAGACTCCTCCACTGGTGATAACAGGCTGAAATGTTCCCCGATCAGGGGATTTGGGGGTCCCTACGTCTACTGCTATCTATTGCATTGTATTGGCACGCCCTAGGGCTATCCCCGGAGACACAAACTGCTCGTAACGCCCCATTTATCGCCCTCCGCTCAGTATTTTCCTGGATGTTGTGAGGCTCAGGTGCAGTGTGATGCTCCGTTATTCAGGGTAAGGACCAGTCCGGGTGGCTGAATGTTATATTGTGCTGCTTCGCCCACTTTGAGAAGACTCGTTTCTCGGTGATAAATCGGTGTCCCCCGTAAGGGGCGTTCTCATGGAGGATATATTCATCGCATTCATATCGGCCGGGCTCGTAGTAATGATATGGAACTTTTCGGAAGCCGTTTGTCCTACAACAGGAAAACATTGGTTATATTGGAACCAGCCAGGGATGTGCATGTTATAGCGGAGACCATGAGGCGGCTCTAGGGCCCTTATAGATTGGGGGCCCAGACTGGGTTGCCTGCACTTTGAGTGGAGGTCTGATGTATTGGGGGAGATGTGTAGTGAATGAGAATAGAAGGTTCTTACACTTCCTCCCCCCTCAGCCCCCGATATGGTCTTCAAACCCCTTAAAGGGAATCTGCCACATGGCTACAGTATTACAAACCAATCACAATTACATACTGGTGTGTGCCCCCGAAACAGGATCCGATCCCTCCCTTGTCTTCTAATGGCCTAGTTTTGGAGAAAATTGTCTTTTAAAATTATGCAAATTAGTCTCTGGGGCTCTTGTCTATGTCACAGAAGCTCCTTCTGGTTCCATCTTCTGTTAGTTATCGCCAGCTCTCTGACTGTGGAGGGAGGAGGAGTGAATAATTAGCATAAGATGGAGCCAGAATGGGCTACTGTGACATAGACAGGAGCCTTTGGGGCTCATTTGCATAAATTTAAAATACATTTTTTTTTTAGGCCATTTCAAGATAAAGGAATAGCGGCTCCTATTCCAGGGGACCCACGCCGGTGTGTAAGTGAGCTTGGGGTACAATACTGCATCCATGCGCTAGATTTCCTTCAAGGGTCTTTCCTTATATTAGCGATCTCACCTGCAGTAGGTATCATTGATCATTCCATACACGTGGATTCCCTCGCAGGCGTCCATAGCCAGGATCAGGGTGAACCAACCCGTGCTGAGGTATGATCCCGACTGCACCCTGCAAGACAAAGAAGTTGGGGTCAGGTGCTGCGTGCTCCCTGTACATAAGCCGGATATGAACTTCAGGCATCTCCATGATTTAACACCATGTTGTCTTTCAGCAGCTGGCGCTCTCTCTCTCTATCTCTCTCTCACTCTCTATTTTTTGGGTACAGAGCAACAAATATCCAGAAAAATCATAAAGAGTAAAATGATAAAATTCTGTAGCGAGCACTAGGGGGAGCTCCTGAGCACACTGCATACCTTTATGTGCAATATAGATCTACACTCCCCCTAGTGGTGAGCGCAGATAATGACATTTACTTTAATTTACTCCACATTTTGATCTTCTGCTAAAATGAAATAAGTTTGTATTAATCTTGTATCCGGGGCCGCGCTCCATCAGCTAATGCAGGGGGTGTGGATATGCTAATTTGGCTAATTTTATACCCAGAAATGCAAATATGCTGCTCCTAGAAAAATATGGCACATGTGCCCCACTGCTGAGAGGTCTTGTGTGTGGACAGACTGGCAAAAGGGAATCATCCTAAAGCTGTGGGATCCTTAATAAGATCCGGTCTCTGTCTCTTTGCTCCGTTTTATAGGCGCCACCACAATGATAACGATGTAGTTGGAATTTTTTCTGTAGCCCGCCCCATTCCTGAGCAATAAGTGCTGTAAATTTTGGCACAAACGATGGTAATTAGGTCCTCAACTGTCAGGTGGGTGGGACCAGGCTTTCTGAACCCGCCCACTTGACAGTAGAGGACACATTTAAAGCATTGATTGCTCTGGACTGGTGACAGCTAGAGAAAAAATCCCAACTGAGCCGGAATCAGAGGATCGGAGCCGATTACAGGAGGGTAAAATTCGGAGTCGGTGAAGGTGGTGAATCATCCACTTTAAATTTCACTGGTCCATAAGAAACAGAAGCGGAGAACGTGTCCCCCCGCAGAGGGTGGATGGTGGATTCCACGTTCCTGCACAGATACAATTTGTACTTTTCGTTGCGAGTCGGGAAGAGATGTTTTTCATTCCAGAATTTCTTTTTTTAAAAGTATTGCTTCAATCTACGAGTTGACGCGGCTGACACCCAATCTCGCCTGGAGGCCGCGGATCCGCAGGGAAATGGAGAAAATTCTATTAGTTTCTCGACCCGGGGTTTACAACATTCATTCTAAATGGAATCAGAATCCTACACATGAATAGGTAGAAATATGTCCCCAAAAGTGTCCTGTACCAATTACTGCAAGGAGAGGCGCAGCGCCGGCCCGGGGAGGGAATAAATTACATGCACCGCATGAGGCACCGATGTCAGGGGCCGCAGGGTTAATCACTCGCTGTGGAGACAAGATGGTGGAATAGGAAGAATTACAGGCGCAATAAAAGAAGATCTCAGGGAATTAGGAGGATAAGAAAATCCTGGAGGGGGGGGGGGGGGTCACATGATCTGGAGGGTTCATCTCTAATCTACAGGTCCTATGTATTCATCTGCAACATTGTATCTATATCATAATTCTGTCTCTATCTATTGTATTATCTCTCATAACTATCCACCTCATATCTATCTACCTGTGTATAGCCTCACCATGGGGGCCCGGACCTGTGCATAGCCTCGCCACAGGGGCCCGGACCTGTGTATAGCCTCACCATGGGGGCCCGGACCTGTGTATAGCCTCGCCACGGGGCCCGGACCTGTGTATAGCCTCGCCACAGGGGCCCAGACCTGTGTATAGCCTCGCCACAGGGGCCCGGACCTGTGTTATTGCCTACGCCACGGGGGCCCAGACCGTGTATTAGCCTCGCCACGGGGGCCCAGACCTGTGTATAGCCTCGCCACGGGGGCCCAGACCTGTGTATAGCCTCGCCGCAGGGGCCCCGGACCTCTGTACATCCCACAGAGGCCTGGACCTGTGTATAGCCTCGCCAGGGGCGCTTATGGGAGGCCCACTGCACCTGTGTATGATGGCCTCGCCAGGGGGGCCCTGACCTGCGTATAGCCTCGCCACAGGGGCCTAACCTGTGTATAGCCTCGCCACGGGGGCCGGACCTGTGTATAGCCTCGCCGCAGGGGCCGGACCTGTGTATAGCCTCGCCATGGGGGCCCGGACCTGTATATAGCCTCGCCGCAGGGGCCGGACCTGTGTATAGCCTCGCCACGGGGGCCCGGACCTGTGTATAGCCTCGCCACAGGGGCCCAGAACTGTGTATAGCCTCGCCATGGGGGCCCGGACCTGGTATATAGCCCTCGCCGCAGGGCCGGACCTGTGGTATAAGCCCTCGCCACGGGGCCCGGACCCTTGTATTGCCTCGCACGGGGGCCCGACCTTTTATAGCCTCGCCACAGAGGCCCGAAGCTGTGTATAGCCTCGCCAGGGGGGTCCAGACCTGTGTATAGCCTCGCCACAGAGGCCCGGAGCTGTGTATACGCTCGCACGTTGCACTACCTGTGATAGCCTCGCCATGGGGCCGGACCTGTGTATAGCCTCGCCACAGGGCCCGGACCTCCTGTTATAGCCTCGCCACTGGGCCCGGACCTGTTTTATAGCCTCGCCATGGGGCCCGGACCTGTGTTATATCCTCGCCGCAGTGGGCCGGACCTGTTAAGCCTCGCCAGGGGGTCAGAACCTGTGTATAACCTCGTCATGGGGCGACACCGACCTGTATATATAGCCCTCGCCGCAGGGGGCCGGACCCTGTGTTATTAGCCTCGCCAGTGGGCCCGAGCCTGTGTATAGTCCTCGCCGCAGGACCGTTACCTGTGTATAAGCCTCGCCATGGGGGCCGGACCTGTGTAGCACCGCCATGGGGGCCCGGACCTGTTGTATAAGCCCTCGCCGCAGGGGGCCGACCTGTGTATACTCCTCGCGCTGTGGGCCCGGACACTGTGTATAGCCTCGCCACAGAGGCCCGGAGCTGTGTATAGCCTTGCCAGGGGGGTCCAGACCTGTGTATAGCCTCGCCACAGAGGCCCGGAGCTGTGTATAGCCTCGCCACGTTGGCCCGGACCTGTGTATAGCCTCGCCATGGGGGCCCGGACCTGTGTATAGCCTCGCCACGGGGGCCCGACCTGTATAGCCTCGCCACTGGAGCCGACCTGTTTATAGCTCGCCATTGGGCCCGACCGTGTATAGCCTCGCCGCAGGGGCGGACTGTGTATAGCCTCGCCATGGGGGCCCGGACCTGTGTATAGCCTCGCCACGGGGGCCCGGACCTGTGTATAGCCTCGCCGCAGGGGCCGGACCTGTGTATAGCCTCGCCGCAGGGGCCGGACCTGTGTATAGCCTCGCCAGGGGGGTCCAGACCTGTGTATAGCCTCGCCACAAGGGCCCGGACCTGTGTATAGCCTCGCCAGTTGGCCCGGACCTGTGTAGGCGCTCTCCATGGGGGCCGGACCTGTGTGTAGCCTCGCCACAGAGGCCCGGACCTGTGTATGCATCGCCACTGGGGCCCTTACCTGTTTATAGCTCGCCATGGGGCCCGGACCTGTGGTATATCTCGCCGCAGGGGCCGGACCTGTGTTATAGCCTTCGCCGCAGGGGCCGGACCTGTGTATACCTCGCGGGCAGGGGCCGGACCTGTTAATAGCCTCGCCGCAGGGGCCGGACCTGTGTATAGCCTCGCCACGGGGGCCTGGATGGGCATGAATTTTGTTCCAACTATTTAACATTTTTTCTATTTGTTATTTAATTAATTAATTGTCTCTAAAAATAAATCCTGTGTCCCCCCCTGCCCCCCTCCCACAACAAGAAACACGGGGCGGTGTCCATTCATGGCTGGTTTAATTTTAAAATTAGGATTTAAAATTTCTGGGTCAAGAGCCTGAATATTTTGGGCTTAGTTTACAAGTCCCTGCAGTCTAAGTGATGCAGAGTATCTACATATCTCACTACAACAGCTCGGCTCTGCTACATCCTCATCGTCCCGGTGACTTGTCTCATAGATTAACCTGAGACAGAACCGCAGTCTCAGCACAAACTGCGCGGGCGGCCGCCTCTGCCGGGGTGCAGCATGGTCAGCGCTCGTCAAACTGAATCCTCCTCACGATTAATATAACCAGAGTCAAGAAATACTAGAACCATAAATGGTGAGATCCGGGTAATGCCCAGCAAAATATTCATACTCTAGTTACATCCAAAGCTGCATTCAACACTCAAGACTTCGAGACAACGTGAATGGAGACTTTGACAGGGATTATCTGTGCCATCCTCTACACCAATTCCACAGGTCTGTAGGACTATGACTTCCATGTCTGGTGCCAGATCTCATACACCAATCCACATGGTCTGGTAGGACTATGACTTCCATGTCTGGTACCAGATCTCATACACCAATCCACATGGTCTGGTAGGACTATGACTTCCATGTCTGGTGCCAGATCTCACACCAATCCCATGGTCTGTGGACTATGACTTCCATGTCTTGTGCCTGATCTCATACACCAATCCACATGGTCTGGTAGGACTATGACTTTCCATACTGGTTCCAGATCTTCACCCAATCCCATGGTGTGGTAGGACTATGACTTCCATGTCTGGTGCCTGATCTGATACACCAATCCACATGATCTGGTAGATAGGAACTTCTTCCATGACTGGTGGCCAGATCTCCACCATCCACATGGTCTGGTATGACTATGACTCCATGCCTGGTGGCCAGATCTCATACACCCTCCACATTGTGTCTAGGGACTTGACTTTCCATGTCCTGGTACCGAATCTCCTACAACCCAATCACTGATCTGTAGGAACTATGCCTTCCATGGTCTGGTGCCAGTATCTCTACCCAATCCACATGGTCCTGGTAGGACACTGACTTCCATGCCTGGTGGCCGAATCTCATACCCAATCCAATGGTCTGGTAGGACGATGGGAAACTTCCATGTCTGTGCCAGATCTCATACACCATCCCACACTGGTCTGGTAGGACATGCTCATGGTGGAATCCTGACACCTACATGTTCGTAGCTAGCCCTGGGTGCCAGATCTCATACCCAATCCACATGGTCTGGTAGACATATTACTTCCATGTCCTGTAGCAGATCTCATAACCCGATCCACATCGAACTGATCCATGTCCTGTCCTATCTATACGTTCCACCTGATCTTGTAGCATGATCCATACGGGTCCAACCAACCGATCCCATGGTCCTGGTAGGACAATGACTTTCACATGTCTGTACTAGATCTCATACACCGTCCACATGATCTGTAGTCTATGACTTCACCTGTCGGGTGCCAGATCTTGCATAACCGATCCACTTGGTGGTAGGACTATGACTTCCATGTCTGGTGCCTGATCTCATGCACCAATCCACATGGTCTGGTAGGACTATGACTTCCATGTCTGGTACTAGATCTCATAACAACCCGATCCACATTGGTCTGGTAGACTTTTCCTTCATGTCTGGTTCCAGATCTCACCACCAATCCACATGATCTGTATGACTATGACCGTCTCCTTCTGGTGCCATAATCTCATACACCAATCCACATGGTCCTTGTAGGACATGTACTCTCCATGTCTGGTGCAGATCTCATGCCACCATCACATGGGTCTGGTAGGACTATGACTTCCATGTCTGGTACAAGATCCATCACTACCCATCCACCGGTCTGGTAGGACTATGACTTCCATGTCTGGTGCCAGATCTCATACACCAATCCACATGGTCTGGTAGGACTATGACTTCCATGTCTGGTGCCAGATCTCATACACCAATCCACATGGTCTGGTAGGACTATGACTTCCATGTCTGGTGCCTTAATCTACATACACCAAATCCCCCCAACATGTCTGTAGGACTATTCCGTCTCATGTCTGGTGTCCAGATCTCATCATCCCAACCACAGGCTCTGGTAGGACTATGACTTCATGTCGGTGCCGATATTCCATACATCAATCACATTGTCTGGTTAGGACATGACTTCCCTGTCTGGTGCCAGATCTCATACAACCAAGCCCACATGGTCTGGTAGGACTATGACTTCCATGTCTGGTGCCAGATCTCATACACCAATCCACATGATCTGGTAGGACTATGACTTCCATGTCTGGTGCCAGATCTCATACACCAATCCACATGATCTGGTAGTGATATGACTTCCTGTCTGGTGCCATATCTCATACACCATCACATGGTCTCTGTAGGACTATGACTCCATGTGTGTGCCAGATCTCATACACCAATCCACATGGTCTGGTAGGACTATGACCTCCATGTCTGGTGCCAGATCTCATGTACCAATCCACATGGTCTGGTAGAACTATGACTTCCATGTCTGTGTGCCTGATCTCATCACTCAATCCACATGTCTGGTAGGACTATGACTTCCATGTCTGGTGCCAGATCTCATACACCATCCACATGGTCTGGTAGGACTATGACTTCCATGTCTGGTGCCAGATCTCAACACCCCAATCCACATCGTCTGTAGGACTTTACTTCCATGTGTGGTGCCAGCTCTCATACCCAATCCACATGGTCTGGTAGGACTTGACTTCCATGTCTGGTGGCCAATCTCAGTAATCCAATCCACATGGCTGGTAGGACTATGACTTCCTGTCTGTGCCTGACTCATACATCATCACTGGTCGGGTATGGACTATGACTTTCCATGTCCTGGTGCCAGAATCTCATAACCAATCCACAGTGGGCTGGTAGACTATGACTTCCATGTTGGGTGCAGATCTCATGTACCAATCCAGACATGGTCTGGTAGTACTATGACTTTCCTGTCTGTGCCAGAATCTCATACACCGATCCACCTGTCTGGTAGGACTATGACTTCATTTCTGGTGCAGATCTCATACACCAATCCACATGACTGGTAGGACTTAGAACTTCCATGTCTGGTGGCCAGATCTATACACCAATCCAATGTCTCAATTCTGGTCATGCTCCCTCTTCCAGCTCGTCAGTTTCTGGTCCCTGCTCCTCTTCCCATGCTCTCTATTCCTGGTCCGCTCCTCTTCCCATCTCTCAGTTCTGGTCCTGCTCCTCTTCCCATCTCTCAGTTATTTCGGTCTCGCTCCTCTTCCCATCTCTCAGTTCTGGTCCTGTTTCTCTTCCCATCTCTCAGTTTATTTCGGTCTCGCTCCTCTTCCCATCTCTCAGTTCTGGTCCTGCTCCTCTTCCATCTGCTTCTGAGTTCTTCTCCTATCAGTCTGTCCTGCTCCTCTTTCCCATCTCTCAGTTCTGTCCCTGCTCCTCCTTCCATCTCTCTTATTTCTGGTCCCTGCTCCTCTTCCATCTCTCAGTTTTGGTCCTCGCTTCCTCTCCCTCTCCATGTTTGGGTCCTGTTCCTCCTAGTTTTGGGTCGTCCTCCCTTCTCTCAGTTCTGGTCCTGCTCCTCTTCCCTTCTCTCAGTTTATTCGGCTCTCGCTCCTCTTCCCATCTCTTCAGTTTCTGGTCCTGGCTCTCTTTACTATCTCTCATCTTGGTCACCTGCTCCTCTCCCACTTTCTCATTCTGGTCACTAAGCTATCACGAACTGTCCACACGAATCCACATTTTTCGTCTCTCCTCCTCTTCCCATCTCTCAGTATGGGTCCTGTCCTCTTTCCCTCTCTCAGTTCTGGTCCTGCTCACTCTTCCCATCTCTCAGCTTCTGGTCTCTGCATTCCTCTTCCCTCTCTCAGTAATGGTCCTGTTTCCTCTCCTTCTCTCGAGTTCTGGTTTCGGCTCCTCTCCTTCCATCCTCTCAGTTCTGGTCCTGTTCCTCTTCCTCCTCTCTCAGTTGGGGTCCGTTCCTCTTCCATTTCTCATTCTGGTCCTGTTCCTCTTCCATCCTCTTCAGTATGGGTCCTTCCTCTTTCCCGTTCTCTCAGTTCTGGTCCTGTTCCTCTCCCCATTTCTTCTCAGTTCGGTTCCTGTTCCCTTCCCATCTCTCAGTGTGGTCCTAGTTCCTTTCCCATTCTCAGTTTCTGTCCGGTTCCTCTTCCCATCTCCGGATTATGGGTCCTGTTCCTCTTCCCTTCCTCGTTCGGCCTGTTCCTCTTCCATCTCTCAGTTTCTGGTCTCCTGCTCCTCTTTCCCTTCTCCTCAGGTTCTGGTGCTGCTCCTCTTTCTTCCCATCTCTCAGTATGGGTCCTGTTCCTCTTTCCCTTCTCTCGTTCTGATTCTGCTTCCTCTTCCATCTCTCAGTTCGGTCCTGTTCCTCTATCCCATCTCTCAGTTTTGGGTCCTGTTCCTCTCTCCAATTCTTCTCAGTTCTGGTCCTGTTCCTCTTCCCATCGTCTTCAGTATGGGTCCTGTTCCTCTTCCCTTCTTTCTCAGTTCTGCTGGTCCTGTCCTCTCCCCTTTCTCCAGTTCTGGTCCCTGTTCCTCTTCCCATCTCTCAGTTTGGGGTCCTGTTCACTCTCTTCCCTTTCTCAGTTCTTGGTCCGTTCTCTTCCCATCTCTCGTTTTCTGGTGCTGCTCCTCTTCCAAATCTCGTCAGTTCTGTTCCTGCTCCTATTTCCCATCTCTCTGTTTCTGCTCTGGTCCTGCTCCTCTTCCTATCTCTCAGTTTCCCCGGTTCTGCTTCCTCTTCCCATCTCTCAGTATGGGTCCACTTTCCTCTTCTCCCACTCTCTCAGTTCGGGTCCTGCTCTCTCCTCTTCCCTCTCTCAGTTTGGGTTCCTGTTCCTCCTTCCCATCGCTCCAGTTCTGGTCCCTGCTCCTCGTCCTCTCATCCTCTCTGTTTCTGTCCTGCCCTCTTCCCATCCCTCTCTGTTTCTTTGGTCCTTGCTCCTCTTCCTATCTCTCAGTTCGGTCCTGCTCCTCTCCCATCTCTCGATGGGTGCCCCTGTTCCTCTGTTCCCTCTCTCAGTTTCTGGTCCTGTCCTCTCTTCCCATTTCTCAGTTCTGGTCCTGTTCCTCTTCCCATCTCTCAGTTCTGGTGCTGCTCCTCTTCCCATCTCTCAGTATGGGTCCTGTTCCTCTTCCCATCTCTCAGTTTGGGTCCTGTTCCTCTTCCCATCTCTCAGTTCTGGTCCTGCTCCTCTTCCCATCTCTCTGTTCTGGTCCTGCTCCTCTTCCTATCTCTCAGTTCCGGTCCTGCTCCTCTTCCCATCTCTCAGTATGGGTCCTGTTCCTCTTCCCATCTCTCAGTTCTGGTCCTGTTCCTCTTCCCTTCTCTCAGTTCTGGTCCTGCTCCTCTTCCCATCTCTCAGTTATTTCGGTCTCGTTCCTCCCGGCACTTCCCCCTGTAAAGTGTAACTGCGCGGCTGTGACTTGAGGCCATTATGGGCTCTTCTGGAGAAGGTTTATTGATATACCCTTTCTGGTGTCAATTTCCATCACGCTCACGGCTCGGGGCGGCTCAGGCTCCGCTGTATTTACTTACTTACATGAATCACGGCAAACAGCGAGACATATTTCCTCTGCGCCGCTCCGGGCCGGCCGGATTATCTATCAAGAGCGGCACAACATTGTCCTTACTCCTCAGCCGCACCATTCATCATAGATACATAGGTGGCCTCCAACCTGCTGCAGAGCGGGGACATGCACAAGATCCCCAGTGCCGCAGGATGGGAGTTGTAGTGCATATTGTGTAATCATCCATCAATCATAATACACAATAGTAATGAACCATCTGGATTCCGGCTGAGAATTTAAAAAAAAAAGGTATGAAAATTAGATAAGATATGTTTTCTGACTATAAGACGCACCCCAGATTTAGTCATCCAAAAAAATGAAAAATATATTTGACACCAATTAAAAAGCTTCACACACAAACACAGTGCACGCACAGCTGTGCTACATCCATACACTCACACACAGACATAGACATGCTACATCCATACACTCATATACTCACAGCACTGCTACATCCATACATTCACATGCACACGCAGCTCTGCCACATCCATACACTCACTCACACACACACACAACTATACTACATCCATACACACACATACACTCACATACTCACAGCACTGCTACATCCATACAGTCACATACACACACAGCTCTGCCACATCCATACACTCACACATACACACATAGCTATGCTACATCCATACAGTCACATACACTCACAGCTGTGCTACATCCATACACACAGTGATCGGATACATCCCTTCACACCCACACTAATCTGCTACATCCATTAACTACACACACGCTCTGCTACATCCATACACTCACACACATACTATGCTACATCCATACACACAGTGATCGGATACATCCCTTCACACACACACACTTATTCTAATCTAACTCCAAGCTCCTACATCATTACTCACCACAGCTCTGTCTACCTCCTAATTCTGCCATCAGGCAGGGTGACAGTAGGGTGAGGTGCAGAGGCTGCTCCCCAGGACAGCGGTTTAGGGGGGGTCTGTCAGCGCTGGATCCTCCTGACTTTTGGACTACAAGACGCAGGCACTTTTTAGAAAGATTATTTCCTGCAAAAAGTGCATCTTATAGTCTGAAAAATATTGCATTTTCTTTTAAAAATTCTCAAATAAAAATATACCCACGTCTCCGATACCACAAGATATTCCTGGTTCTATCAATGCAGAGGAAATGCTGTGAGATTCCTGCTCGGGCAATCATTGGTTTAGCAGCGATGAACTTCCTGTGTGTTTCTAGAAAACAGGAAGTAACAAGGAGCGGAAACTCCGCCTCTGTGACTCCAACTGGCAGGAAACGGCAAGAGGTGAATATTTGGGAATGATCATTTGCATATACACAATAAACACTCCTCTGCACACAGGACATAGGTCTTGCTTATGGTGCAGGACATGTCGCCTATTCGGTCTTATATTTAGTTCAGATCTGACCCGGAGTCTGAAGGTTCCCTTTAAATCCAAAGAAGATAAATTGGTAGATGACGGAGACTCCCCCCCCTGCCCCCCCCGGAATCCTCACAAATCCCATATATAAGACTCCTCGCTATAACTCAATACCACGCATTAGTGTAATGTAACTACTGACACTTCCAGGGGGAGATGGATTCAGCAGAAAAGGTAAAATACGAGGAGAAAACACACAATAAATAAACGGGAGAAAAGGTTCATCGTCTCTCATCATCGTCTCCTCCGATAAATGTCATAAGGATCATTTACAAGCGGGAATAATAATGAGCATCTATCGGCGGAGCCTGGGGGGGGGCAGGGGGGACCCATAAACCATGGAAGGAAAATAGGGTTACACTTTTAGAAGTTATGTCCCTTCTGTGTGAGAAATACAATGGCAGATATTAGGAGGGGGTCACCCAGAGTCCCCAAAGTCAGAACTGCTTAAAGGGAAATGTCCCATCAGAATCCATCCTTTACTCATAGATCCGGGCACCGGGACTGTGGGATCTGCTTATATCTGTTATCCATGGCCTCCTTCCTTCTAATATCAACTTTTATAATTATGCTAATGAGCTTGAAGGGCTCCTGAGGGTGTTACCAGAGCTGCTCCATGCTGTAGCTTCACAGGCTGTTACGCTGTGCAGGAGCACTCCCCCCCTCCCACTGTGTGACATTACAACAGGCAGAGGGAGGGGGAAGTGCTGAGGGTGCAGGAGGAGAACAACCTGAGCACAGAGGGGCTCTAGATAGATAAATAGATAGAGAGATACTTGAGGTATACGTAGATATGAGATAGATAGATGCAAAGATTATCTGAATGATGTAAAGATATTAAAGAGACAGATAAGTTGATATGAATGTGGATAGATGCCCCGATATCTGGAATCAGTGGGTGCCCCCTCCGCGCCTCCTCGCTCATCATTCCATAGGTGACATGTAAGTGTCTGATCTCTCCTGGTAGATGTCACCACTAGGGGGCGCTCTTTGTCCAGTGGACATTACATGGGGCCTGATCCCCTCTGTATGGAGCCGTCCCCCCTGTCTCCTCTCTGTGACACCCGCGGCCACGCGTGGCCCGGTCCACCATATCCCTCGAGGGCTCATTCTGCGCAATCATCAGTCTGTGAGTTTTACACAAACATCTTTTACTTGATTTTCTTAGAATTCCCATAGTCAGGATTCGCTGTCCGCAGACGGGTAAACACGTCGCTTCCTGTTATGTGCAGAGGAACAGAATTATAATTGGAAAATAAAGTCACTTTTCCCCCGGGAGCAAAATGCCAGATCCGAGAAAACGCCGGAACCATCAGTTTTACCGACTCCCGGAAACCTGATTTTACCTGCAGCTTCCCGATCCCTCCCCTCATTATAGGAGCATTATCCCCTCCGCCAGCGACCCGCAGCCCCCCAGGCGAGAGGCTCCAGGTTACATCCACACATTCATCTCCTCTATTATTAGGGGAAGAAATAACATTTTATTACTAATGTATTTTACATAAAAAAAGCAAAATGAAGAAATGGCGACTCCTGCAGCGACTCATTGTAGCGAAGAAGCGACTTCTTGTTATGTCTGTAATAGATAACTGATACATTGTGTCGCCATGTGACTGCAGGAAACGGGTGTCGGCGGGATATACCATATTTGGTGGATATAGGAGGCACCAAAACATAAAGCGGACCCATAATGATTAGATTCTCTACAAGGCTCCAGATCACCAGTAGTTACTTACTGTAGTAGGAAACAAAAGACTTGGTCTCCACGCAGGGTCGGTCCCAAGAGTCAGACCCTCACTGTGGATGGTGGAAAACTTCCTACATTGGTAAAACGCCGTAAAGGGCCCAGTGAACAGATACTTATTTCGCTGTGATGAGGTCACCCGGACGCTACCTATCAGGATAGTCCGGGTGCAGGTGGCAGACGACCCGGGCAGCTCAGGAGACAATCCTGTGAAGCAGAACAGAATCTCATTGGTGAAGCAGAACAGAATCTGTCCTGATAAACCCAGGACATTACTCATAGATCCAGGCTCCAGGACTGTGGGATCTGCTTATATTTCTTATCCATGGCCTCATTCCTTCTAATATCAACTTTTATAATTATGCTAATTAGTCTGAAGGGCTCTAGTGTTACCAGAGCTGCTCCATGCTGTATTTTCACAGGATGTTATGCTGTGCAGGAGCACTTCTCCCCTCCCTCTCTGCCTGCTCACAGAATAGGATGGGGGAAGTGCTCCTCTACAGCGTAACAGTCTGTGGATTTGTAGCAGGGAGAGGCTCTGGTATTTGCCCTGAGAGCCCTTCTGGCTCATTAGCATAATTATAAGAGCTGATATTAGAAGGAAGGAGGCCATGGATAACAGATATAAGAAGATCCCACAGTCCCGGTGCCTGGATCTATAATGTCCCTGGTTTCTCAGGATGGATTCTGATGGGACATTTCTATGGAGGGAGTAGTCCTTAGGTGGCACATAGGACCTGCTGCCCGTTACGGGTCGTCTGCCGGTCGCTTTGATTACTTTATAGAAATTCTGGAGAGTCCATCCAAACCTGAACAATGATGTGGAAAGTCCGGATAGCAGCAATTCATTGTGTGCCCCAGAGTAAAGGGTGAAACTCCTCGCCTTGTCCCCGGTCCGTGCTGCGGCCGATATGTATTCTCCGCACTTATAGGGTTTGAATAAGGTAATTTACGCTGTAGAAGTTATCGCCACTGGGGCCTGATAACGCTCCGCGTCAAGGTCATCCATTGCCGGTCACTCAATAGACGGCACGTAGGACGGAGATAAAACGCGTTGGTCCCCCCCACCCCTGCGGTGAGACGTAGGGGGCATCTCTCACGACACGAAGCTCTTACACACAGAATATTTTTGCGATGCTTTGATGTAATTCCGCTTCATCGTCCTCAATTCTCCCGAGATGAAAAGACTCCAGTCCTTCAGGAGCGAATACACGGATCTTCACTCTGCTAAAAATAAATGGAAAACTCCCCTCCATGTAAAAGAGATAAAGCGGAAACCTCCTCCTTCACATTGCGTCCTGGCACGACTCTGCGCCGCCCCAGATTTCATTATCTACAGGAGCCTGGGAAGACGCAAATATTGATAGAACACCGCGATTAACGTTTTATTGTGATTCCGACGCGTTCTGGAAAACGTCCCTTTAACATCTGCACTTTCTCGTTACAGACAGTGGAACAATTACAAAATATCAAGAAAGAGAAACATTATCGTATAATATCACATTCCGAGGGAGCGCGAGGCCTGGGAATGATAGACGTGTAATAGCAGTTTTATTATGAACATATTTTCAGGTTTTTTATAATTTTATGCTGCATATAAAGCGGAAACAGAAGAAGTACACGCGGTTCTCACACTTATTAGCGGAGCGCACATAATACGCGCCCATTTCATTACTTTTACCGCTTTACTGTGTAGGCTAGGACAGAGTATGTCATTTCATTACTAAAACTAAGGGATTGGTGGGTTCCCTGCTACAAAGACCCAGTAGTGGATTATAATACGGGCGGTTTAGGCGGTAACCCAGGGCCCAAGCGTTCTAAGGGGCCCATGGCCACCCAAACCACCCACCAAATTTTATACTGAGAAGGACCTTCACCCATGTATTGCTCCATGCTCTCAATACACATGTACACAAGAGCCATTTCAGGACCTTTGAAGGTCCTGAAACCATAGATTGAAAGCAGCAGAAGGGCCTCATCCTCCATCCCCCAAGACGCTGATTCTAGTACCAGGAGTAGGAAGTGACCCCAGACTTGAAGGGGCCATAATATTCCTACACCCCAGGGTAGACTTATCTCCCCCTGCAGATACCTGCATGGTTAAAAGGTAGAATCCAGGAAGGCCATGTAGACAGGACCCTTAGGAGAGCCCCAAACCCAATTGGTTATTGTATAAATCGGACCAATAGGAGCCAAACAGGAAGAAGTAGTTCAAACGGAGGCGGCCAGTCTCACCAGTCTCTCCTCCTCCATCGGTTGGTGCTTGAACCCGATGAAGAGGGAAGTTCTCAATCAAATCATGAAAAATAGACCTTTGATGGACCCAACCTCCATTTGAACTCATATTTCCCGATTTTTTCAAATATCCAATAACCTCCTCCTAAATGAACTGCACTGATGCCACCTACATTACAGGCTTATATATAGCCTCATAACCCTCCACCCACTTGGGTGCTAATTATTAGTTTGGCCAAAATGAGGGTGTCTGTTTTTATGTCTAAGCTTTTGAGTTAGTTATGTGACATGGGGTGTCTTCAACCCCTTAAATGTAACATACATATATTCAGGTTCATACTGGATGGCGGAGGACACACAATAGGCTGCCATTTTTATTTTCCGGCTTTACTGTGTAGGCTAGGACAGGGTAAGCAGAGCAACTTCATTGACAAACATTGATAAAGGGATTGGTGGGTTCCCTGCAACGAAGACCAGATCTCTACATAAGCGATCAAAGGTTGAAGGACCCTTACGAGGGCCCCAAAGCCGAAGTGTTATGTCATCCGATACTCGGAAAAATCAGACAGACGGGAAGAAGGAGTCAATAATTGCTAAACAAGACTTGATACTGACTGATAAGACTCTGTAGGCAGCCGCCAACTCGACTCCTGGTCTCCAGCGTAGGGAGTGAGCGACACATTTTTGGAGACTGTATTCATACATGGACAATCTTCTGTCCATCAAAGGAGACATCTAAAGAATATCCTTTACATGCTAAATAGATACCGGGTAGGTATCTATGGCAGGTAGTTAATCCTCAGTCCCCATGATGCTAATGTAAGGAGCCAGATAAGTATTCCTTATGCCTTTCTACAGTAACACTGGCTAGTTGCCTCTCCAGACCCTAATGGTGTTTGTCCTAACATCCCTGACCTTGGCTCTTACTTGTTGCTTCTTACCCTTTCTCTGGTGCTCCACTTACATTGAGACCACTTTAAAAGGTAGTGACCTGGTGGGTTCCCTGCAACAACGACCAGATACCTGCATAGGAGCTAAAAGGGGAAAACCAGGAAGACTTTGTAGACACCACCCCAATGCCAAACTGGTTACAGACTGGGCCCAGCGGGTCTACTGCCCACTTACTGTGACATAGGTAGAACTCAATGTGCTCATTAGGTTATTTCCAACCTCTGAAGTCTATGAACAGCTGATCCGTATTCAGATTTCTAGTGAAACTTGGACTCCACACCCTGAGGCCGATACAAATAAAAGTGTCGATCATTAGAATCCTGTGATCCCGGGGTCCTTGTCCTATAAATGAGTCACATCAAGGCATCTTTAGGGTTAATAATTAGCTCCTTACGGTTAGTTTATCGCTCTTGTTGACACTTAAGTTCTAACACGAGGGGCCGGAAA
Source organism: Engystomops pustulosus (assembly GCA_019512145.1). NCBI lineage: Eukaryota > Metazoa > Chordata > Amphibia > Anura > Leptodactylidae > Engystomops > Engystomops pustulosus. Next base: position 90,059 of record WNYA01000821.1, read on the forward strand.
CGAGTTAAGACGTAATATTGATTATGTTTAATGTCAACTTTATTGATGGCATCTAGAAGGAGCGTCAGGACACCGTCATCTATTAAAGTCATTCCCCTTATAATTACTGACTAACGAGTAATTAATCATGACCTAGAGATCTGATCCGAATAAGCTCCAGCGCCATCTATAAGCCGCGTCCGTGCCCGGTTATGTCTGTAACGCTCATGTAATGCTTTATGTATGGTTATAGGTCATATTAGCCCAAACCTTTGCATGGAAAATTACCCAAAACCAGCTACGAATGTTGATTTTGGAGCAAATTGATATGAATCTTCCTGGACATAGTATCAGCCAAGGAATATTTGATCTACCTCTTTATAATCCCCCATAACGCAGCACAAATCACCTATTACTTCCATGATAACAATCCCAGAAGATGAATAAAGAACATCCCATCCTTAAAGGTGAAGATCATGGATCATAGAAGTCCAAGTGGCAAAACCCAAATATTTGTGCAAACTGTTTCCAACTAGAGATGAACGGACCCAACATTCCCAATCAAGTCCGGCCTCGCGACCCAAAGCCAGTCCAGCAAATTGGAGCCCCATGGCAACTATTCAAGCCTGTGACTGGCCAGAGGGACAACCCTCGTGGCTATGGACGTCAATTTGCCGGATTGACTGTTTGGCCACCAATCCTGCAATATATTTTGGTTGCGAAGCCGAACCCCAACGTGGGGTCCGCTCATCTCTGTTAACACCGTTACACAATAAAATATGAAAAATCACTGGTGCTTCATCGTTTAGGTTCTGTCTTCATTCATCTGTAGGTGGACAATGTAATATATGGAAATAAGAGTCTAAAACAGTGGGGACCCCAAGTTATAGAACCCCTCTATGGGACCCATGTGGCCTAATAGCAGATATGGAAATGGCGGCTTCTACAAGACAAACCCGATGAAATGTAATTGTGGCTTCGGAGTATTAGAGAAGATTCATGTCACTGACATCCATAGAAGAAGCAGCCGGTGCCGGGTGCAGCCGCGCGCTCAGCACTGAGTGATACGTAGCTGCAGGCTAAATACTTAAAGTCGTGTCTCCACCTTTGCGTTCCTAAATCATCTATACCACAGAACATATAGCTGCGGGGAAGAGTCCTGTGATATTTGCTGGATTATTCACATGAATGGATTGTGTTTACACCGGGTGTAATGGCGGATCCAGGCGCTCTTCCTGCTCCGTAAGGCGAAAGCGTTACCCGGAGCAATTACGGAATTATCTTCCCCGACTTCCTGAATGGCCAGAACACATGACATTACCATGGAGAGATAAGAAGCTTCTACACACCACTGCTACCCAGCAATCCGAAGGAAATCTGGAGAAATTCCACTGGTTGTATCTTCCAGAGAAAGCGGAACTAATGGCTGATTCTGGATATCGATGAGACACCAAAAAAAGATCGGCTTGGGTCAACCATAAAGCGTAGGGGTAGTGTATATATATATATACTGAATAAATCAGTGGCTAAAATATATATCACCTGTAATACATGCAAACTACACACCATTACGGAGCAGGTCCCACTTGCCATCGAGGCTTTGCCTCCATAGGACCTTTGCATGGTCCTGTGTTATCTGGCACTAAGATAACAAATCCTTCAAGTTCTGAATGATTTCAGGTCCGGTCTCCATGGACAGACTTGTCAGTCCCAACATCCCACTGACGCTCAAATGGAACCAAAATGAGAGTGTCCCAGTAATGACCTGACCTAATGTTCTATAAAAGATGCCCAAAAGTAGAAGTGCCCTCGAACAACGAGCCTAATGCTTAGTAACATGAAATGCTAGAAGACTCTTCTGTGCCGGGGGCTCTGCAAGATGTTGTGAGCAGCCAATATAACATCAGGTCACCGGTCTATCTCCTCCCGCAGGCTACACGTTGTCTATGTCCCACAAAGATGAACCGGCTCCCAAGATCCATATAATATATCATCTTGAAACGGATGCCGATCTACTTAGGGCTCATCAATGGTCCATGTGTTGATAACTATTAAGTGGCTACAAATGCCTATTGTAATGTTAGAGCCAATAGAGTAGATGCCAACTTTGGCTATTCCCTTGTGTTGCACGGATGGGCACAGGCCTTTGGCTTCACTTGAGTCGTGATACAGAAGATGCAGGGGCTTTAGGGGCTCTCATACAAAGAGCCTAGCACTATAAACAATGCATGATAGGGGACCGGCTTCACATCCTGTACTGGGGCCCTACAACACCATGTTATATCTCTGGCACAGGCTGCCGCAGATACTGTTAGGCTTCCCTGAAGCAGGACACACATTCATTATGTACCAATTTACCTTGGCCTGGGCTTTGCTTGTTATATGTTGTCTGGCACAGAGGTCATAGATATTCCTGTATTTGGTGGAGTAACCGGGCCCCAGCTTGTTGGCGAGCCCTGATACTGAGTTCATAAAACCTTTCTTTAGCTGTGGGAATAAACGGACCTTGGGTTGTTTGCAGGACCCTGGTTCTAAGATCATAGATATCTTGGGAAATTAACTATGCTTGGGTGGCTTTGGGACTCTTTGGCATTGGTTATTGCTTTAGTTGATGGACTAAGTCGACCTTGTCTTGTGTTTGGGCCGACTGGCACTGAGGTCACAGATATTTCTGTAGTTGGCTGAATGACTGCACCTCGGCTTGTTGTCGGGCCCTCTGACACTGAGCTCTTGAATTTTCCTTTTGTTGGAGGAATAAGTTGATCTTGGGTTTTTGGCAAGCCGATCATAGGTCATAAGTGTTCCTTTAGTTATGTGTATGTCATATCCTTGGGATGTTGTTGATCCCTCTGGCACTGAGGTCAAAGATCTCCCTTTAGTTGAGGGACTAAGTTGACCTTGGCGATCGAGCCCTTTGGCACTGAGGTCATGGATATTCCTTTAGCTGGACGAATAAGTTGACCTTGGGTCTTTGGATAGCCAACAGGCACCTAAGTCCTTGGTGTTCCTTTAGTGATGTGTTTAACCCAATCTTGTGTTGTTATCGAGTCCCTATCACATACATTTTCCTATTAGCTGTGGGAATAACTTGTTGGCACCAGGTCTCTGGGACCCGGCACGATGGGCAGCCCCCTACTCTGAGCTAATCCACAGGTGATAGGTTCCTATAAAGCCAATTTGCTATTTACTGAAGAGTTAAGGAGCTGCGAGCCTGATATGTGAATGCATAATCCCCCAAATGTTAATCCTGAAGATTTAGGAAGACTCGGTAATCTCATAAACATCTTAAGATAGGAAATGTTACATATAATCCGGTGTGACCTGGGAGCGGAGGATTGTGACACGAGGCCCGGCGGTGCTAAATCACTCCATAATAGACCCCGTTCCAATCTGTGCCGCTCATAGATCCATCTCTGATCTCTCCTCCAAATACACCGCTTATTAGTAATGGAAATAAATCCTCCTGAATAATGGATACAGATATGTATGAGGCTCCGTCTTCTCAGAAATTACGGCTTATTTTACTCCCGGCTCTTATCGTACAAGCCGAAAGGTCATCTCCTGGCGGATGGGGAGGGCGGGGAATGCGCGGCATATTTATCTCACGAAAAAAACAACTATTTTATTGTTAGCAAAAAAAATGTCTTGATGGATTTTGTGTCTTGGATTTCTCGCTCTAAAGAACAAAAGAATCATTGGTAAGTCCAGGGCCGCGAGCGAGGGTCACGACGAAATAGCGATTTCCCATAAGGGGGTTGTTATTTGCAAGAATTCTAACAGTCACCCACAAATTTGTCTTATATGTATGGATTACTGTGATGCCAAAAACTGATAGTGTCGCAAATTTACCAAATACAGCAGAATTACGACTTTAGGGGGTTTTCCTGAAATTCAGAACGCAGGTTTTTGAAAATAAAAGCGAGTCCTCCATAGCTCCAGTGGTGGCTCTCTCATTACAAACACTTATATCCTCTTGGGAAATTCCTTTATTTTTAATTTCCTGTGTAATCGGGGGCATTAGATGCCACCAGTGACCTCTGTGGTGTCGAATCTCTTAAAGGGAACCTACTACCACGATTCTACCTATAAGGGTAGATCGGGTGGTAGGTGGATGAATGGGACATGAGGAGAGACCTTTTTAGAGCTTATCCTCACGTCCCGGCTATGTCTTAGAAAACTTTGTAGCGCTGATATGTAAATTTTGTTAAGTGGCTACTGGGGCGTGGAGTAGCAAGACATGAGGCTACACGTCACGGCTACTCCACGCCCCAGTAGCCTATTTTCTCCTCCTGCCATTTCATCTTCGGCGAGTACCACCTTGTCCGAGTACCCGGCGTTCTGCAGTGTTCTGCGCATGCGCAGTAGCTCTGGCCACGGAGCTATAGTCGCGCAGCCGCAGGCCTGCGTTCTGCGCATGCGCAGAACACCGGGTACACAGACGAGGGCGCGCAGCTACGAGGAGATGCGCGCCGAAGATGAAATGGCAGGAGGAGAAAATAGGCTACTGGGGCGTGGAGTAGCTGCGACGTGTAGCCTCATGTTTTGCTACTCCACGCCCCAGTAGCCACTTAACAAAATTTACATATCAGCGCTACAAAGTTTTCTAAGAGATAGCCGGGACGTGAGGATAAGCTCTAAAAAGGTCTCTCCTCATGTCCCATTCATCCACCTACCACCCGATCTACCCTTATAGGTAGAATCGTGGTGGTAGGTTCCCTTCATGTTCACAAAATATCGCGTCCAAATTGAACTGTCTGATCCTAATTTATTTTCCAAAAACTGCTGTCAGAGGAAGATGGGAGGCCACCAAAGACATCGGAGGTTGGCCGGTGTGATGCACACAGCATTAGCATCACGGAGTAGTGACTGACAACAGGTAGAGTATAGACTTCTTCAGTCTAGAATACACCATGCATCTTGGGGGAGTACATTCTCTGGGTGGCAGGTCAGGGGCTCCAGTAGCCTCAAGTCCGGCTACTCCACGCCCCAATAGCCGATTAACAAAATGTACATATCAGCGCTACAAAGTTTTCTAAGAGATAACCTGGACGTGAGGATAAGATCTAAAAAGGTCTATCCTCACGTCCCTTACATCCACCTACCACCCGATCTACCTTTATAGGTAGAATGGTGGTGGTAGGTTCCCTTTCATGTAACAAAATTATGGTCCAAATTGAACTGTCTGATCCTACTTTATTTTCCAAAAACTGCTGTCAGAGGAAAGCTGGGAGGCCACCAAAGACATCGGGAGGTTGGCCGGTGTGATGCACACAGCATTAGCATCACGGAGTAGTGACTGACAACACGTAGAGTAAAGACTTCTTCAGTCTAGAATAGACCTTGCATCTTGGTGGAAGTACATTCTCTGGGTGGCAGGTCAGGGGCTCACGATTTCTTACATTCTCTAGGGTTCTCTCAATGAAGTAATACAAAAATAATCACAAGACCAGATCCACTACATGACGGACACCAACCGTGCGGAGGTCTGTACACGTGCGGAGGTCTGTACACGTGCGGAGGTCTGTACACATGCGGAGGTCTGTACACGTGCGGAGGTCTGTACACGTGCGGAGGTCT
>WNYA01000821.1:95643-111852 GCA_019512145.1 Engystomops pustulosus
GTCCTGTAAACGTGCGGAGGTCTGTAACGGTGCGGAGGTCTGTACACGACGGATGGTTTTACACGTAGGGAGGTCTGTACACGTGCGGAGGGTCTGTAACACGTGCGGATGGGTTACCGTCTGTACCAGGACGGCTTGTACCAGTGAGGAGGTCTGTACACGTGCGGTAGGTTGTACAGTGGGTTACACGAGCGGAGGTCGTGGACACGTGCGGAGGTCTGTACACGTGCGGAGGTCGTACACGTGCGGAGGATCTGTACAGTGCGGAGGTCTGTACACGTTGCGGAGGTCTGTACACGTTGCGGAGGTCTGTACACGTGCGGAGGTCTGTAGGTTCTCTCCAACAAGGAACCGACACGTACAAGTGGCTGCTATGTATAGGGGAAGTGAAATGCAAGCTAGGCCATGATCCAGTACAGTCAAGGTCATGTCCCCTATTATCTTCAACAAAAATATGGCCTGGAAAGTCAATGTGTGACCATGTATCATTACCATTTTTTATTCGGTCTGCGAGGATTCACGAAGGTCGTCGCGCCCGATATCCAGCATGGGTGTCGCTGCTGAGCGAGGTCCGCCAGAGTTCACCTTCTTCTTCCCGGTGAATGTAAGTGCTGATCTTGTGAACAAATTCTTTTTTTAAATTCCGCGTTTTTTCTGAATCGTCGGGTTGTCGACGCCACGCCCCCCAATTTGTGTCGCGTGAAAGCTGCCGCCAACGCGACAGCATCCGATCGCTGCTGCGCCAAAAATCCAGGGACAATTGGAACAAATCAGAAATATGCGGGAAAACGACGAAAGTGCGCGATCGGACCTTAGTAAATGAGCCCCAATGTTTATTCTCATCTTCTAAGCCTTTACATAAGCGATGCAGAGAACTATGCAAAAATATTCCGCCTCTTTGATTTTTTTGAGACGCCACATCCAAACGTCACAGGATTTTAATATTTCGAAGGTAGCAAATAAATCCAAACTTACCCCGAACAGAGAAGAAACCTGTAACCACCGCCCCTCGAGAGAAGCCAAACTCATAATCAATTACACAATGAGACGTTATTCTGACACTCGCTTCTTCAATAATAACGCGTCTCCCGCCGCCGCCGCCGCCACGCTGAGTATTTAATCTGCTTTCAAAATTTCAGACAGCCACAGCTTCATTCTGTCAGGAGAGGTTATTACCGGGAGGGGGGGGGGGGGGGGTGGAGACGAGGGGAAGTTGTATAGAACGTAAAACTTTTCTACAGACGCGGCAGAATTGATTTTCACTTTGGTTATAATGTATTAAACTGTGATGTAAAGTTCTTCGCAATTTCACATTTCATTTTCATTTTTCAGCACAGTTTTTTTCCCCCCCCGAGTCGGGGAACTTGTAAATAAAATATACGCAATAAAGCGATTACACCCGCAATCACCCGCGTAGTGATCAGAATGTAAGACCAATAAAAGCGCGCTGACTGCCGGCAATGCCCCAGGGAATTCCATGGACGGTTATGTCTGGGAAGCTTCGCATCGTAGGCGGATGGCAGACGGCGAGGAACCAGAAACAGTTCTGGGATCACGCCAATCCGTCTCGGCATACTGAAGATCAGCGCCAACATGGGCACCATACAGGACCAACTGGAACCAGGGCCCAAGTGAATGCGTATAGAAGGGGAAAGAAGGTGGAATGACATCACTCTGATCTTCATGTGATGTCATCATGGGCTTATGTCACTACATACTTCATACAGTGCAGAGCATGTTAACATCCCATCACTGTGTCCGATGGAGATTGCAAGGAATTGTGCTTTGGTGCCTAAAATCTATCATCCAGCAGCACATTAGAAACCTCAGGCGGCGGAAAGGGCTATATATATATATAATGAGCCACCAAGCTCTTCCTGAATACGTATGAAGTATCAGCCATCACATCCTCCTGTGGCAGCAAAGTCTATAGTGTCACTGCTCTTACAATAAAGAATCCTGGCTATGAGGATGATGAGAAATCTTAGTGCAGAGGTTGTCCTTAGTCATGGCAACAGGCCTAGGTGTAAAAAGATCCGTGACCTATTCATGTATCTGCACGGTTGTAAGTGCTGTAGAACGCTTGCCATAGATTTCTTTCATCTGAAATTAATAACCTCAAGTTTGATAACCGTCCATTGTACTCTAATCACTTAACGAGTAAAACCTGTCCTTGTACTAATCCCTTAAAAGAACCTGTCCTTTCTCTAATCTCTAAGAGTAACCTGTCTTGTACTCTAATCCCTTAAGAGTAACCGTCCTTGACTCTAAACCCTTAAAAAGTAACTGTCCTTGTACTCTAATCTCTAAGAGTAACCTGTCCTTGTACTCTAATCCATTAGAGTAACCTGTCCTTGTACTCTAAACCCTTAAGAGTAACCTGTCTGTACTCTAAACCCTTAAAAGTAACCTGTCCTTGTACTCTAATCTTTAAGAGTAACCTGTCTGTACTCTAATCCCTTTAGAGTAACCTGCCTTGTACTCTATCCCTTAAGAGTAACCTGTCCTTGTACCTAATCCCTTAAGAGTAAAAGTCCTTGTACTCTAATCCCTAAGAGTAAACTGTCCTTGTACTCTAAACCTAGAGTACTTCCTTGTACTCGAACCCTTAGAAACCTGTCCTTGTACTCTAAAGCTTAAGAGATAACTGTCATGTACTCTAATCCTTTAGAGTAACCTGTCCTTGTACTCTAAACCCTTAAATTAACCTGTCCTGTATCTAATCCCTTAGATTAAACTGTCCTGTACTCTAATCCCCTAAGAGAACATGTCCTGTACTATCTCCCTTAGAGAACCTGTCCTTGTACTCTAAACCACTTAAAAAACCTGTCCTTTTACTCTAAATCCTTAAGAGTAACTGTCCTTGTACTCTAATCCCTTAAGAGTAACTGGCCTTGTACTCTAAAACCCTTAAGAGTAACTGTTCCTTGTACTCTAATCCTTTAGAGTAACTGTCCTTGAACTAAACCCTTAAAGTACCTGTCCTGTACTCTAATCCCCTTCTTAGAGTAAACTGTCTTGTATCTAATCCTAGAGTAACCTTGTATTAATCCCTTAGAGTAACCTGTCCTTGTACTTCTAATCCCTTAGAGTAAACTGTCCCTTGTACTCTCCATAAACTCCTTTAGAAAGTACTTAAACTGGTCCTTGTACTCTAAACCCCTTTAGAGTAACCTGTCCTTGTACTCTCATCCCTTAAGAGTAAACCTGGTACCTTGTACTTAATCCCGTTAGAGTAAACTGTCCTTTGTACTATAATCCCTTAAGAGTAACCGGTCCTTGACTCAAACCTTAAAAGTAACCTGTCCTTGTTTACGTACTAAACCACTTAAAAGTAACCTTTCGCTGTACTACAAAACCCTTTAAAAGTAACCGTGTCTTGACTTTAATCCCTTAGAGTAACCGGTCTGTGACTATAATCTCTTAAGAGTAACCTGTCCTTGTACTATAATCCCCTTAGAGTAACCTGTCCTTGTACTCTAACACCCTTAAAAGTAACCTGTACTTGTACTTTAATCCCACTTAGAATAAACTGTAATTGTACTCTAAATTCTTTAAATAACCTTTGGGCTGGGGGAGGTGAAGCTTAAAAAAAGAAACCTATTCTTACTCCCTTGGGCGCTCCCGGTGTCCCCCACCACGTCCATCGTGCCCTGCACGGCCCTGGCTTCATCTACACCGCACCTAGTAAACAAACCCACCCACTCCTATCCCCACGCTGTGAACCACAGGGGCAACGGCAGCGATGGACAACGCTAGAAATAGCGGGAGCCGAGGTAGGTAAGTATGGAGTTTTATCTTTAACAACCCCCTCCTCCCAGGCCCACCATGTATGTAAACAGTGTTTATTAATTTTTCGACAAGCCCCTTTTAAGTAACGTGTCCTTGTTTGTTAATCCACATAGAGTGAACCTGTTTACTCAATTCCCTTGATAACAACCTCGGCTTATTGATTTCCACCACTGCGGAATAAATTCACCCCCGTCTCCGCTATTCCCTTCTGGCTGCATCGGGTGTGGGGGGGGGGGGCGGTCCTCTCCCCCATTTAGTAGATAGTAAAACTGTTCTGTTGTATCTTCCCTTGGATGATTACACGGACCTCACACCACAGGTTCATTCGTGTCCCGCTCGCTGACTAGTCGATCTATGAGGCGCGGGAGTAGTGATCAATCTTGATTGCTATCAATTTGCAAACATGAACAAACCCATTAATAATTTAGGGGAAAATATATTTTTTAATCTCGGATTCTCTATCTTAATTGGATCGTGAGCCGTAGCGGGAAGGTTTATGTGGCCTCAACCGCTGAGATGGTGCAGGAGTCGGCAGGTGGAGGAATCCGGATTTATATCTCCGAATAAATCCTGGAGCCAATTAATGGAAATAAAAAATGACTCGGGAAAAGTGTCAGGTAATTCGCATTATATTTCCATAATTAAACACATTGGTTTACTTCTACATTTCTGCCCACCTACTAACTACTACTACCCGCCATACAGAACATTACCGCTAATATATGATCACTAATGTAAGCACCCCTGGCACAGATACTACCGCCATACAGATCCCTGCAAACCCGTCATTACCGTCAATATAGGAGCCTACGTATAGCGTCCCTGCACAGATACTACCGCCATACAAATCCCCTGCCGACCGCTTCAATTACCACTATATATATATGAGCCTAATTATAGCTCCCTGCAACATATACTACTACGCCATCCTACAGATCCCCTGCACCGCTCCATTACCGCTATATACATGAGCCTAATGTATAGCTCCCCGCACTACTATACTACCCCGCCAGGATCAGATCCCCTGCACCGCTCATTAACCGCTTATATCTATGAGCCTAATGTTTAGCTCCCTGACTACGGATCTACCGCCATACAATTCCCCTGCACCGCTCATTACCGCTATATATATGAGCGAATGTATAGCTCTGCCCTAGCCTACAGATCCGCACCTAATACGAGCCTATATAAGAAATGTACCCCTAGCCCCTCCTACCACGTGCATATAGATGAGCATTAAGCCCGCATATCCGACCCCTAAGATCCCTGCACCGCTCATTACCCTATATATATGAGCCTAATTATTAGCTCCTCTCTGCACATCCCCTGCACCGCTCATTACACCCATATTATGCGACCTAATGTAAAGCCCTACCTGCACAGATACTACGCATACCAGACAATTACCGCTATAATACATTGAGCCTATGTATAGCCCCCCCTGCACATAACTACCATCTACCGCCATGAACGATCCCTGCAACCGCTCATTACCGCTATACTATATGAGCCTAATGTATAGCCCCCTGCACAGATACTACCGCCATACAGATCCCCTGCACCGTCATTTACCGCTATTATATTGAAGCCTAATGTATAGCTCCCGCCATAGTAATACTACCCGCCATACAGATCCCCTGCAACATCATTACCGCATATATATATAGCCTAATGTAAGCTCCCTGCACATCTACTACGCCATACAAACATGTACCGCTATATACATGAGCAACAATGTAATCTCCCTGCACATATACTACCACCCGCCATACAGATCCCTGATCCGCTCATTCATCATTATATGAGCTAAGTTGAGCTCCCTGCACAGATCCTCAACCCGCCATAAACAGATCCCCTACTGCACCGCTCATTACCGACTATATATATAAATGAGCCTAATGTATAGCGCATCACATATCTACACCCTATACCACTAACCGTACCCCATACAGAAACATACCTGCTATATACAATGAGCCTAATTATAGCTCCCTGCACAATACTACATCTACCACTACAGTACGCTCACAACCCCTGCACTGTTCTCATTACAGCTATATCATATAGCTAATGTATAGCTCCCTGCACAGATACACCATCACCGCCATTAAAGTATCCCGCACCGCTCATTACAGCTATATATATGAGCCAAGATAGCTCCCTGGCACAGATACCACCGCCATAAAGATCCCCCTGCACCGACATATACCGCTATAATATATATGAGCTAATGTAGTTTCCTTGCCACATAGCTACTACTAAACCGCCATACAGATCCCCTGCACCGCACCACTCTACCTTACCGCTATATATAATGAGCCTAATGTATAGCCCCAGCCCCTGCCACAGATACTACCGCCATACAATCCCCTGCACGCTCATTAACCGCTTATCTCGAAGAGCCCTATGTAGAGCTCCCTGCACAGATACTACCGCATACAATCCCCTGACACCACTCATTACCGCTATATAGATGAGCTAATGAATAGCTCCCTGCCACAGATACTCCCAGCCAATACATATCCCCTGACAACCGCTCATTACCCTAATATATATGACCTAACTGTATAGCTCCCTGCACATATACTACACACCCATAACAGATCCCCTTGCAAAACCGCTCATTACGACGATATAATGGCCTAATGTATGCTCCCTGCACATATACTACCACCATACGATCCCTGACCCCTGCAACCCTCATTACCGCTCTAATATGATGCCCTAATGTATAGCTCCCTGCACAGATCTACGCCATAACGATCGCCTGCACCATTCATTACCGCTATATATATTGAGCCTAATGGTATAGCCCCCCTGCAGATACTCCACCCCGCCATACAGTATCCCCCTGCCAACTGCTAATTACCCGATATATATATGAGCCTAATGTAATGCTCCCTGCATATACTACGCCATACATAACACCGTCTACTCGCCATACATACCCTCACCCGCTCTACTATTATGATGTCCTATAGTAGCTCCCTGCAACATACTAACCTACCGTCCATTACAGATCTCCGCACCGCTCCATTACAGGCTATTATATGAGCCACTGTATAGCTCCTGCCCACAGATACTAACCGCCATACGATCCCTGCACCGACTCATTACCGGCTACTACATATATGAGCCTAATGTATATCTACCCCTCAATACTACCGCCATACAGATCTCCGTTCACGCTCATTACAGCTATATATATGAGCCTAATGTAATAGCCCCCTGCACGATACTACCCAACTACCATACAGATCCCCTGCACCGCTCATTCACCGCTATACTATATGAGCCTAATGTATACCGCTCCTGCCGTGACTACTAACCGGCCATACAGATCCCACTGCACGCTATTACCGCTATATATATGAGCCTTATGGTATAGCTCCCTGCACAAATACTACCCCCGCCATACAGATCCCCGCACCGCTCATTACCGCTATATATATATGAGCCTAATGTATAGCTCCCTGCCATTCCCTCGACACGCTCATCTTACCACTATATATGAGCCTAATGTATAGCTCCCTGCAAGATACTACTACCCCCCTCATAAGATCCCTGCACGTCATTACCACTATATATATATGAGCCTAATGTATAGCTCCCTGGCACAGATCTACCTCCCGCCATAACAGATCCCTGCCCTGCTCAATTACCGCTATATAATGAGCCTAAGGCTATAGCTGCCCTGCACATCCCCTGCACCGCTCATACCGCTATATATGATGAGCCTATGTACTACTCCCTGCCAGATACTACCGCCATACAGATCCCCTTGCACCGCTCACATACCGCTATATATATGAGCATAATGTATATGCCCCCTGCAATATACTACCAACACTAACCAGCTATCCCTGCCACCGCTCTTACCCGACTATAATATATGAGCCTAATGTATAGCTCCCTGCACAGATACTACCGCCATACAGATCCCCTGCACCGCTCATTACCGCTATATATATGAGCCTAATGATAGCCCCCCTGCACCAGATAATACGACCATACAGATCCCCTCTGCACCGCTCATTACCGCTATATCTATGACCTAATGTTTAGTTCCCTGCACCTATACTACTACACCTCGCCATACAATCCCCCTGCCACCGCTCATTAACGCTATTATATGATCCTAATGGTATAAGCCCCATGCCATATACTACCCGCCATACAGATCCCCTGCACGCTCATTTCACCCGCTATATATGAGACCTAAGTATACCCCCTGCCGATCACTACCGCCATACAGATCCCTGCACCGCTCATTACCCGCTATATAGTTAGCCTAATGTATAGCGTCCTGCACAATATACCCCTACGCCATACAGATCCCCTGCACCGCTCATTCGTATATATATGAGCCTAATGTATAGCTCCCTCACGGATACTACCGCCATAACAGATCCCTGCAACCGCTCAATTACCACTATAGTATATAGTCTATGTATATGCTCCCTGCACAGATAATTAACGCCCGACAGCTCCTTGCCACGCTCATTACCACTATATATATGAGTCTAATGATAGCTCCCTTGACAGATACTACCGCCATACAGATCCCGGCACCGCTAATTACCGCTATATATAGGAGCCCCTAATGTATAGCTCTGCAAGATTACTACCGCCATACAGAGCCCCTGCACCGCTCATTTACATATATATATAGACTAATGTATAGCTCCTGCACATATACTACCACCATACAGATCCCTGCACCGCTCATTACCGCTATATATATGAGCCTAATGTATAGCCCCCTGCACAGATACTACCGCCATACAGATCCCTGCACGACTCATTACCGCTATATATATGAGTCTAATGTATAAGCCCAGCACAGATACTACCGCCCATACAGATCACCTGCACCGTCATTACCGCCTATATATATGAGCCTAAGTATAGCTCCTGCAACAGATACTACGCCATACAGCTCCCCTGCACAGCTCATTCCGCGATATATATGAGCCTATGTAAGCCCCTGCACAGATCTACCGCCATTAAGATTCCCCTGCACCGCCTCAATTAACGCTATATACATGAGCCTAGTATAGATCCTGCAGGCATCCCCTGCACGCTCATTACAGCTATTATATGAGCCTAAATGTATAGCCCCATGCACATATAATACCGCCCATACAGATACCTGCACCGCTCGTACCGCTTAATATATGAGCCTAATGTATAGCCCCCTGACACAGATACGACGCATACCAGATTCCCTGCACCACTCATTACGCCTCTATATATATGAGCCTAATGTCTAGCCCCCTTGCACAGATTTACTACCGCCATACAGATCCATGCCCGCTCAGTACTGCTATCTATATTGAGCCTATGTTAGCTCCTGCACAGATAATACCGCCATACAGATCAGCAGCGCAATCGTACGCTATATATATGAGCTAATGTATAGCCATCCTGCACAGATACTTACGCCATACAGATCAGCAGCGCCAATTATTACGATATATATATGAGCCTATGTATAAGTCCCTGCACAGATACTACGCCATACAGATCCCTGCACCGACTCATTAACGAACTATATATTGAGCCTAAGGTATAGCCCCTGCACAGATACTACAGCCATCATACAGATCCATGCACCGCTCATACCGATATATACAGGAGCCTAATGTTAGGCTCCCTGCACATCCCCTTGCACGCTCATTACCGTATCATATGAGCCTAATGTATAGCCCCATGCACAATACTCCGCCAACAGATCCCCTGCACGCCATTACCGCTAATATATATGAGCCTAAATGTATTAGCACCCTGCACAGATACTACCGCCATTACAGATCCCATGCAACAATCATTACCGAGATATATATATGAGCCAATGTATCGCCCCCTGCACAGATTACACCGCCATGAGAGCATCCCTGCCCCGCTCATTACTGCCTATATATATATGAGCCTAATGTATAGATCCTGCACCAGATATACCGCCATACAGATCCCATGCACCGCTCATTACCGCTATATAATATGCGCCTAATGTATAGCTCCTGCACAGATTACAAACCGCCATACAGCTCCCCCGAACCGCTGTCTTACCGCCTAGATATATGAGCCTAATGTATAGCCCCCTGCACATATACTACCGCCATACAGATCCCCTGCACCGCTCATTACCGCTAGTATATTGAGGCCTAAGGATTAGCTCCCGCACAGATATACGCCATTACAGATCCCCTGCACCCACTCATTACCGCTATATATAGATGAGCATAATGTTATAGCTCCCCTGCAATATACTACCCAATACAGAATCCCCTGAACCGACTCATTTATCGCTATATATAGGAGCTAATGTATAGCTCCCTGACATATACTACCGCCCATACAGATACCCTGACACCAATCATTACCGCTATATTATCTGAGCCTATGTATAGCCTCTGACATATCCTACGCCATACAGATCCCTGCACCGCTCATTACAGCTATATATATGAGCCTAATGTATAGCCCCTGCACAGATACTACCGCCATACAGATCCCCTGCACCGCTCATTACCGCTATATATATATGAGCCTAATGTATAGCCCCTGCACAGATACTACCGCCATACAGATCCCTGCACCGCTCATTTAAGCATATATATTGAGCCTAATGTATAGCTCCAGGTACATAACTACCGCCATACAGACCCCTGCACCGCTCATTAACGATATATATATGAGCCGAATGTATAGCTTCCCCTGCACATAACTACGCCATACAGAATCCCGTGCACACTCATTACCGCTATGATATATGAGCCTAATGTATAGCTCCCTGACATATACTACCGCCATCAGATCCCTGCACGCCATTACCCTATATATATGAGCCTATGTATAGCTCCCTGCACATATACTACCGCCATACAGATCCCCTGCACCGCTCATTACGCGATATATATGAGCCTAATGATAGCCCCCTGCACATGATTACTACGACATACAGATCACTGCCGACTCATACGCATATAATAAGCCTAATGTATAAGCCCATGCCACAGATACTACCGCCATACGACCCCCTGCACCGATCATTACACTTTTATATATATGAGCCTAATGTATGTCACGACCCAGATATTACCGCCATAACAGATCCCCATGCACCGTCATTACCGCTATATATATGAGCCTAATGTATAGTCACCTGCAACATATACTACCGCCAGACAGATCCCGCACCGCTCATTACGCTTATATATATATGAGACTAATGACGCTCCCTGCACATTATACTACGCCATACAGATCCACTGCACCGCTCATAACGATATATATATGAGCCTAATGTATAAGCTCCCTGCACAGATAATACCGCATACAGATCCCCTGCACCGCGCTCATTACCGCTATATATATGAGCCTAAGTATAGCTCCCTGAACATTAGACTACCGCCATACAGATCCCCTGCCGCAATATTAATGCTATTATATGAGCCTAAGATAAGCCTCCTGGCACATATACACGCCATACAGATCCCCTGCCAAGGGTGTCATTACCGCTTATATAACAGGAGCCTAATGTATAGCTCCCGCACAATCCCCTGACCACCTGTCATTACCGCGAATATATGAGATAAAGGATAGCTCTGCACATATACTACCGCCATACAGATCCATGCCACCGCTCATTAACGATATATATACATGAGCCTAAGGATTAGCCCCCTGCACAATACTACGCCCATTACAGATACCCTGCAACCGCACTCATTACAACCTATCATATATGAGCATAACTGTATAGCTCCCTGCAAGATATTACCGCCATACAGAGCCCCTGCGCCATCTTACCGATATATATATGAGCCTAATGATAGGCTCCCGCACAAGATTAGACGCCACTACAGATCCCCTGCGCCAAATCATTACCTATATATATGAGCCTAGTATAGCTCCCGGCACAGAAGATAATACCGCCATTAACAGACCCATTGCACCGCTCCTTACCAATATATATATGCGTCTAATGTATAGCTCCATTGCACAAGATACTCACCGCCAGACAGATCCCCTGAAGCAATCATTCCGCTCTATTATGAGATAGTATAGCTCCCTGCACAGAACAACGCAATGAACAGATTCCCCTGCACACGCTCTATACACTAATAATATATGAGCCTATGTATAGCTAACTGCACAGATTTACTACCAGCATACATATCCCATGCACCACTCATAAGGATATAGATATGAGCAAGGTTATAGCCCTGCACAGATATACCGCCATACAGATCCCTGCACCGCTATACCCCTATATATACATCGAGCATATGTTATAGTCCCTGGGGCAACAGGGGGGATTACTACCGCCCATCAGATCCTGCACCGCTCATTACCGCTATATATAGGAGAATAAGGTATTAGATCCTGCACAGATATACCGCAATAAAGATCCCCTGCACGATCATTAACGCATATAATATGAGACTAATGAAGCTCCATGCACAGATACTACCGCCATACAGATCCCCTGCACACCGCCTAATTACAGCTAGATATATATGAGCTAATGTAGGCCCCTTGCACAATAGACGCATAAATCCCCTGCGCCAATCATTACTGCTATATTATGAGTAATGATAGCTACTCTGCACATATACACCGCCATTAACAGATCCCCCTGGCACCGCTCATTACCACTTATATATGAGCCTAAGGTATAGGCCCCCTGCACCGATACTACCGCCATACAGATCCTGCGCCCAATATTACGGCTATATATATGAGCCTAGGTATAGCTCCCCTTGCCCCCATTGCTACTACCGCCATTTTACAGATCCCCTGACCCACCGCTCATTCCCATATATATATGAGCCTAAGTTAGAGACCCTGCACCGAGACTACCACCATACAGATTCCCTGCACCGCTCATTACGCGATATATAGAGCTATAATGTATAGCTCCCGACCAAGCTAATACCGCAATCGCAGATCCCTGCAACCCCGCCCCTTCATTACCGCTCTAGATATGAAGCCTATGTATAGCTCCCTGAAGATACTACCTCAATACAGATCCCCTGCTCAGCTTCTGTACGCTATTATATGAGCTACGGTAGAAGATAACGCACGGCACATATACTACGCCATACAGAGCCCAGTCTACAATCTTACTGAGATAATATGAGTAATGTATAGTTCCCTGCACAATACTACCGCCATTACAGATCCCCGCACGAGCATTAAAGGTAGATAACAGGAGCCTAATGTATAGCTCCCTGCACTCCCTGCACCGCTAATGACAGTATCTATATGAGATCTAAGGTATAGATCTGCACAGAGTAACTAGCCATACAGATCCCCGGCCACCGATCAGTACCGTATATAGATTTATGTGAGCCTCCTGTAAGCTCCATGCACCAGATACTACCGCAATACAGATCCCTGCACCGATCATTACCCAAATAATATAGTCTAGTGATGTCCGCACAGTACTACCGCCAGACAGACCCTGCGCAATATTACCGCGCTATATCATGAGTACTGTATAGCTCCCTGCACAGATACTACGCCATACAGCTCCTGTCACGCTATTCACGTATATATATGGCATAAGTATAGCTCCCTTGCACATACGACCGCATAAGATACCCGCACCGCTATTACCGACTATAGAGCCAATGTATAGGCCCGCACAGATACACCGCCAACAGTCCCCGAGCGTCTCAGATATATCGCGCCATGTATAGCTCTGCAGATATTACCGCACTGATCCCTGCCCAGCTAATAGTATATATATAGCTAATGTGAGCCCTGCACAGAACTCTGCAAGATCCTGCGGTATTCCCGCAATATAGAGCTAAGTATAGCTCCCTGCATCACAAGTACTGACATACAGCTCCCGCCAGTCACTACCGAACTATGAGCTTAATGTATAGATCCGCACAGATCTCCCGCCGACAGAATCAGCACCGATCGTTACCGAGGAGGTCTGTACACGTGCGGAGGTCTGTACACGTGCGGAGGTCTGTAGGTTCTCTCCAACAAGGAACCCGACACGTACAAGTGGCTGCTATGTATAGGGGAAGTGAAATGCAAGCTAAGGCCATGATCCAGTCATGTCAAGGTCATGTCCCCTATTATCTTCCAACAAAAATATGGCCTGGAAAGTCAATGGTGACCATGTATCATTTACAATTTTTTATTCGGGTCTGCGAGGATTCACGAAGGTCGTGCGCCCGATATCCAGCAGGTGTCGCTGCTGAGCCGAGGTCCGCCAGAGTTCACCTTCTTCTTCCCGGTGAATGTAAGTGCTTGATCTTGTGACACAAATTCTTTTTTTAAATTCCGCGTTTTTTCTGAATCCGTCGGGTTGTCCGACGGCCACGCCCCCCAATTTGTGTCGCGTGAAAGCTGCCGCCAACGCGACAGCATCCGATCGCGTGCGCCAAAATCCAGGGACAATTCGGCACAAATCAGAAATATGCGGGAAACCCGACGAAAGTGCGCGATTCGGACCCTTAGTAAATGAGCCCCAATGTTTATTCTCATCTTCTAAGCCTTTACATAAGCGATGCAGAGTAATATGCAAAAATATTCCGCCCTCTTGATTTTTTTTGAGGCGCCACATCCAAACGTCACAGGATTTTAATATTTCGAAAGGTAGCAAATAAATCCAATTACTCCCGAACAGAGAAGAAACCTGTAACCACCGCCCCTCGAGAGAAGCCAAACTCATAATCAATTACACAATGAGACGCTTATTCTGACACTCGCTTCTTCAATAAATAACGCGTTCTCCCGCCGCCGCCACGCTGAGTATTTAATCTGCTTTCAAAATTTTCAGACAGCCATCAGCTTCAATTCTGTCAGGAGAGGTTATTACGGGGGGGGGGGGGGGGGGGTGGAGACGAGGGGAAGTGTGTATAGAACGTAAAACTTTTCTACAGACGCGGCAGAATTGAATTTTCACTTTGGTTATAATGTATTAAACTGTGATGTAAAAAGTCTTCTGCAATTTCACATTTTATTTTTCATTTTTCAGCACAATGTTTTTTTTTCCCCCCGAGTCGGGGAACTTGTAAATAAAATATTCGCCATAAAGCGATATTACACCCGCAATCACCCGCGTAGTGATCAGAATGTAAGACCAATAAAAGCGCGCTGACTGCCGGCAATGCCCCAGGGAATTCCCATGACTGTTTCTGGAAGCTTCGCATCGTAGGCCGGATGCAGACGGAGAAGAACACAAACAGTTCTGGGATCACGCCAATCCGCCTCGGGCATACTGAAGATCAGCGCCAACATGGGCACCATACAGGACCACTGGAGCTGGTGACCAAGTGATGCGTGATAAAAGGTGGAATGACATCACTCTGATCTTCATGTGATGTCATCATGGGCTTATGTCACTACATACTTCATACAGTGCACAGCATGTTACATCCCATCACTGATGTCCGATGGAGATTGCCAGGAATTGTTTGCTTTTGGTGCCTTAAATCAGCAGCACATTAGAAAACCTCAGAAGGCATGGAAAGGGCTATATATATATATAATGAGCCACCAATCTCTTCCTGAATACGTATGAAGTATCAGCCATCACATCCTCCTGTGGCAGCAAAGTCTATAGTGTCACTGCTCTTACAATAAAGAATCCTGGCTATGAGGATGATGATAAATCTTAGTGCAGAGGTTGTCCTTAGTCATGGCCACAGGCCTAGGTGTAAAAAGATCAGACCTATTCATGTATCTGCACGTTGTAAGTGCTGTAGAACGCTGCATAGATTTCTTTCATCTGAAATTAATAACCTCAAGTTTGATAACCTGTCCTTGTACTCTAATCACTTAAGAGTAACCTGTCCTTGTACTCTAATCCCTTAAAAGTAACCTGTCCTTGTACTCTAATCTCTTAAGAGTAACCTGTCCTTGTACTCTAATCCCTTAAGAGTAACCTGTCCTTGTACTCTAAACCCTTAAAAGTAACCTGTCCTTGTACTCTAATCCCTTAAGAGTAACCTGTCCTTGTACTCTAATCCCTTTAGAGTAACCTGTCCTTGTACTCTAATCCCTTAAGAGTAACCTGTCCTAGAGTAACCTGTCCTTGTACTCTAATCCCTTAAGAGTAACCTGTCCTTGTACTCTAAACCCTTAAAAGTAACCTGTCCTTGTACTCTAATCTCTTAAGAGTAACCTGTCCTTGTACTCTAATCCCTTAAGAGTAACCTGTCCTTGTACTCTAAACCCTTAAGAGTAACCTGTCCTTGTACTCTAAACCCTTAAAAGTAACCTGTCCTTGTACTCTAATCCCTTAAGAGTAACCTGTCCTTGTACTCTAATCCCTTTAGAGTAACCTGTCCTTGTACTCTAATCCCTTAAGAGTAACCTGTCCTTGTACTCTAATCCCTTAAGAGTAACCTGTCCTTGTACTCTAATCCCTTAAGAGTAACCTGTCCT